>MU227846.1:2924188-2939631 GCA_018584345.1 Thuja plicata
TGAGGACAAAACATAGATAACTACAACAGAATATCCGACCAGTGAGGATAAAGTTATTAAATCCAGAACAAAGATCTAAATCAGAAAAGATAGTTTCTTATTAAAACAGGTCAATCCATTAGTACTTTCTAACAATTATTCCAGTGATCAAAATCTCTTAACACAATAGAATTAACAGTCTTTTATAAATCCTCTCACAAGGTGACATTTCTGCATTGAAGTGTTAGAAGACATCTAACAAGGCCACTCCTTACAGGGTGATTAAATCCTCTAATAGGGTCACACCTAAAAGTGTGTTATTGTAACCTTTAACAAGGTTTCCTCGTAACATGGCTCACTTCAAAAGAGTGAAAAATAGTGACTAGTTTCAATTGGTGGTTTTTACCATATTGGGTTTCCACATTAAATCTTGGTGTTATATGTGTACATTTCATTTTCTTTATGGTTTATGTTTCTGCAATTAATTACTAAAGGATAGTCATAGTTAATATCTTTTGATTTTCTATGTTAATCGAGTGACAACAGAATATCTGTGTTAACCCAACAACATTGACAAATTTGTTTAAGACATCTAAGGGCCTTCAGTTTGTTTTTCTGGTAACTAATTCACCCCTCCCCTCTTAGTTACTCATCTCATTTACAAAAATTGGTATCAAAGCTTCAAGTGCTTAGAGGGTAGGTTTCAAGGACTTAGCTAAAGATCAGAGATGTCTTACAGAAGGGAGATCAATAAAATTAACAAAGACAATTTTGCTACATGGAAAGATTTGATGAGGCTGCATCTATCTACCATTGGAGATACTGGTTTGGAATTCAGGGACCATAGGTATGCGGAACCACTGAGACCTTTGACTATGGATTAGATGATAGACATGAATCATCATAATATAATGATGATTGATATAGTCTCTGCACTCATCTATTCCAAATTTGATGAAGTCAAGGACTGCCCTACTACCTTTGATATGTGGAACAATTGCATGATATTCATGGAGGAGATGTCAATATAAAGAGAGCCAAAGGAGAAAGTCTCAGAGGCCAATTTGATTAGATGAAAATGAAAGAAGTGAGGAGATTACAAAATACAGTGAAAGAATCAAGAAAAGTATCAGTGACATCAGAGTTTCTAGTGGAGTAATTGAAAACACAACAGTGGTTAGTAGGGTATTGAGAACTTTACTTCCTATCTATGCAATTAGAGTTTTAGCTATTGGAGAGATGAGATGCAGTAATCGTATAACTCTAGATGAATTGGTTGGAAGACTTACAAACTTTGAGTTGGATAACTTTGACAATTACTCTCCTAATCTTAGAAATCTTGAGTCTACATTCAAAGCTAAATTAAACCTTGGAAAGATGAAAGGAAAACAAATTGATAGTGAGAGTGATGATGAATCTGATGATGAAGATCTGGAAATCATTGAAGCATTACTTGCAAGGAGAGATTCAAAATTTAAAGGATAGTTCAAAGGAAGAATTCCATTAATTTTCTTTTCATGTGATGAAGTTGGTCACATTGCTGCTAAGTGTCCAAACAAGGAAGACAAAGGTGAGAAAAATTTCAACAAGTAAAAATGCAAGAAATATTTCAAAAGCTACAAAAGCTACAAAGACAAAGGTAAGCAATCTTGTTACATTAATAAATATTTTGATAGTGATGAAGATGAAATGGTTTATATTTCTATTAAGGATGAGTCAAATCATGAACATAATGAAAAGACAACACTATATTCTCATACTAGCAATAATGACCCTTGGATAATTGATAGTGGTTGATCTCACCACATGACTGGTGATAAAACCAAATTTGAACATCTTGAGCACTATGATGGTTAGAGTGTGAGTTCTAGGAATGACGAACCCTTCTATGTGAAAGGTAAAGGTTGTATTGCTTTAACAGAAGGAATCAAATGTGATAGTGCTTATTGGGTTGAAGGACTAAGGTGAAATATACTAAGTGTGGCACAACTAAATGATATTGGTTTCAAGGTAGAATTCATGAATGGTAAGGCCAAGATCTTGGATGGTAAGGGAAACTTAGTTGGAACTAGCAGACAAACAAAAGGTAATCTATTTTATCTTGATCTCAATCAAATTTCATGTTTTATTACACAAGTAGAAGAAAGATGGTTATGGCATAAAAGGTTATGTCATGTGAACTTTGATAACCTAGTTAACATAAGAAAGAATAAAAGAGTAAGATAAATTCCTATTTTGAATAAACTTGAATTAGCAATATGAAAACAATGTCAAATTGGGAAGATGGGAAAAACTATCTTAAAGAGAAAGAACTACAATATAGATGAAGTTTTAGAATTGGTACATACTAATTTAGGTGAACCAATTGGAACAAAAATTTTCACACATGAGAAGTATTTCATTCTATTTGTTGATGATCAATACAGTCTTCTCAATATCCTCATTATAGGTGAGAAGTATTTCATTCTATTTGTTGATGATCTATAATGTTTTGTAGATTTTTCAAATCTTCATCTTCAATAGCTAGGTGCAAGATCACCCAAATGTGCTTTAGTGTTCCTTCGATTACTCCCGCTAAGGAGTAGATCCATACATCATGTCTATAAAATGATATAGATTTGAAAGCCACTGGACTTATGTATATCTGAATAAATTAATTATAACAAGGAGGGGCTCTAACTCAAGGCATGCTTCTCAGATACTCAAAGGCATGTTTTGGAAAATATTTTGTAAATATATCTACTATCTATTCCTTTGTGCTAATATATATTAGTTTAATTTCTTTCTCTTCTACCTTCTCCCTTAAGAACTACCTCAAGAAATGATACTTAATAGAAATATGTTTAGTCTTTGAATGCATTACAAGATTCTTCGACATATTCATTGTGCTAGTTCTATCACAATGGATAATCATTGGTTCTTCAAAAATTATTCTAATGTCCTTCAGCATTTGTTTCATCCAAATAACTTGTGTGTAATTTATTGAAGCAGAAACATACTCTAATTCAGTAGTAGATTGAGCAATATAGTTCTTCTTCTTTCTCAACAAAGAAACTAACCTTTTCCCAAAGAAAAATGCACCACCACTAGTACTCTTTTTTTCACCCACATTACCTACCCAATCAACATCAGTATAAGCATGTAAAATAAAATCATCTCATTTTTCATTCCATAATCCATATTCTATTGTTCCTTTCAAATATCTGAAATTTCTTTTCACAGCAGCAAGATGTGTCTCTTTGGGATCTGCTTGCTACCTTGCCACAATACCAACTACATTGGGAATATATGGTCTAGAGTGAGTTATATAATGTAGACCACCAATCATAGATCTATAATTTGTCTAAACAATACTTTGATTCTCATCATTACTATTCAATTTATGTCCAGTCACCATAGGTGTTCCAACAAGTTTACAATCTCCCATTCCAAACTTCTTCAACATTTCCTTAAGATTCTTGGTCTAAGATATAAAAATTTCATTCTTAATCTGATTAATTTGCAAACCAATAAAAAATTCAAGTTCACAAATCATTGATATCTCAAATTCATTTTCCATTTCTTTAGAGAGCTTACTCAATTATCATTATGTCCAAAAATGATATCATCCAACAATTCATTAAATGCTTCAAACTTCACTCTATAAAATACAACCCTCATCACAACATACAATACAAAGAATGCAATCCATATCATAACAGAAAGTACACTCAACCTTTCACCATAATAAGATCTTTTTCTGGTAGGACCACATAGATCTATATGCACCAGATCCAAATTCCCTTTTTCTGAATAAGATTGGTTTTTAAAAATACTTTTGGTTTTCTTCCCAATAATAATCTCTCTACACATAGTGTTATATGGCTTTACAATATTAGGTAGATCTCTTACAACATTAGTCATACTTTACAATATTAGGTAGATCTCTTACAATATTAGTCATACTTGCGTTAACAATGTTATCAAAGTTAACATGAAAAAATCTTCTATGCCATAGCCAGCTGTCATAACCCTTCGTAATAAAACAAGAAGCTTTAGATGTATTCAATTTAAATACATTACCTCTAGATTTAGTACCAAATGTGATAAAATCTCTTGATTTACTTCTGATAGAGCATTTCTAATCAATTAATTTCAAATGATAACCATTATCCACTATCTGTCCAACACTCAACATATTATGCTTAAGTCCATCAACAAATGAATATATTGTTAGTATTAGTCTTTCCATCCTGAGAAATAGATCCAACTCCAATGATAAGGTTAGGAGTATTGTCACCAAATCTAACAACATCACCATCATACCTTTTCAATTTCACAAATTTATTTTTATCTCTAGTCATATGATGTGAAAAACCATTGTCTATAACCCATTCATATTTCTTTTCAACATGTGATACTAAGGTTTTTTCTTCATGTATGGGTTCATTATCCTTTATAGAAATAAATTCAATTTCATCATAGTCACCATTATCATCAAAAATACCCTCACTAGCATAATAACATTCCTTTTGTGTAGGATACTTTTATTTGTAAAACATAGGATTATGCTTAGGAACCCTTGTAGGAAATCTCCATGCAAAATGACCAATCTTGTTACATGAAAAACATTTCAAAGGTAATTTGCCTTCAAATTTACCCTTACCTCTCTTCTCTATTCTAGTGATCGATGCTACCACTTCATCTAGCTTCCTTTCTTCCTCCTACATTTGTTCTGATTCCTCAACATAAACTCCAAGCTCTTCTCTTAGGTCACAATTGCTAGTGCTTCCAATTCTAGATAAGGTATTTTTGTTCTAATGCATGGTTGTCTTGAATGCTAACTCAACATTAGGTAAAGTACCTCCCAATTTTTTAGTTTTAAAATTGGTTAGTCTTCCAATCAACATATCTCTAGTGAATTTCAGTGTCAACGGTATAATCTCCTCTATAGCTTGTACTTTGGTTCTATAAGTAGGTCTCAAAGATATGAGTATCTTTGCAATCACTTCTTCATCAATGTAAGTACCTCTAGAGCTTCTAATGGCAGTAACCACTTCAATAGTTCTCTATCCATATTCCCTAATGTTCTCATCTTCTCTCATCTTAAGTGATTCTATCTTTGTCTTGCAGTTCTATAGCTGTGCCTGTTTTGTAAACTTATCTCATTCATATAGTGCCTCCAATCTTTTCCAATTCTTATTTGCACAATCCAAGTCTTTTACTTTAGTGAATTCACCTTCAGAAAGTGTGATGATCAATGATTGCCTTGCAACTATATTACATGAAAATAGCTTCTTTTCATCTTCAGTAGCCTTCTCCAATTCATCCTCGGCCGCTATCTTTTCATTCTTCTTTGTGATAATGGTGCAGGAGAACCTAGGAAATCCTCAAGCCTTAGAAGTTTTTGGCTTGTATCTTACCTTATCCAAGTTAGAGATGTGTGTTTTCTTTGAGGCCATAGTAGGTCATGTGGACTAGGTGAGTTAGTGTTAGTACTAAGGTCACCAATTAGTCATTGTTAGTTGTTTTGGTTAGTTTAGGCTTAGTTGGTCTAAAGGTAGGATTTATGTTCACAATGTGTCCTAGACCCATGAAGGATGTAAAAGATGCTTTAAGTCCATTAAATAGGGTTAGTTCATCAAACTACATAGCATAGAGGCCCTATATTATAGTTGGCATAGTAAATGCAAAAAGATGCCAAAAGTTGTCATGAAAACATTTGCAAGAAATTGCAAATGTTGCATGCAACTCGACAACATAGGATACCCACAAATGTAGGAGTGGAAACTGATTTAAAATGGCCTATAATGGTGGATAATTTCATATAAGACACTCTAAGGCTCAAATCCTAAGGAGAGAGTTTGTGTAATCAAGTTTTTGTGAGCAAGAAAAGAAGAGTTCCCTGAATACAATGCATAGTCTACTATTTTGTATGTTAATGGTGATCTAATGGATTGAAAATAAAGATCCAGTTGTGGATTCATGTAGGGTGGATTTTTCTAAGACTTTTGTTTGTAGTGTGTTAGTTCTTTTGAGTTAATCTTCAAACTATAGGAAAATAATTGTAAATTAGGTAGTCTACTGGTGTCTTTTAGACTGTTTTTGCTTTCATGGCTCCCACTTGAGATTCAACCATATAAATATTCAAAGGTTAGATGAATATTTTAGGGGAGCCTTTGTACATTTTGTATATACAAGTAGAAGGTCAGGGAAGGTGTTTATATATTTTTAAGACCATGCCCTAGGTGAGCTAGGATAGTCCATTTAGAGGCATGGTGAGGATAAAACCATTTGCAGAGACAAGGGTATGAGATGGAGAAAAAAACCAAGAGTGTAGTAAGTTTTTTTAGAATCCCATAGATCCATAGTGTCGAGCTCATAGCTTACCCAATCCTTTTGGATAGATTTTTGGAGATAACTCAGTAAGTTGCTAGTAGACAGCCAAAATAGGCCTAAAAACCCTACTTTCTAGGATAGTGATTTACGAACAACTTGGGGATCTTAGACCTTAAAAATACTTTAGGTCTCCCAAAAGGGTATCTAGATCCCTAATTAGTTTTGGGGTTTGTGTGCACGTTTTTAGAGAAAATATTGAAAAAATCAATGAATAGGGAATTTGGGTGTGAATTTGAAACTCAATTGTCTCGGTGGTGAAAAAAATATGAAATTTGGATTGAGTGGATATGTATTGAACATTCAGAGCATATAAAAGAACCTTTTAACATGTGTGGTGATGATTTCAAGGATTTGGCATTGAGATCCTTGAAAGAAAAGTGGAGCATGGTGAGACAAATTTGATGGTGGAAGTCCTTCAAGGTGAAGCACAATAGTTGAACTCTTAGAGAAGGGTTAGGGAGATTATTAGGCTCAGTTCCTAGAGGCTAGAGTGGTACTATAGACAAGATTAGGATCCTAATTGTACTAGGACAAGAGAAGTCCTATCTTGTGGTATTGTGCTAGAACACCATTGGAGTTTACTTCTATCAAATTGGTATCAGATCCTCTTTGATCAGGCTTGTGGTTAATATTGCAACTAGCGGAATCCAATGGAGAGTTAAAAATGGTGACTAATGCTGAATTATAAAATAAGGTAGATGAACAAGAGGAGGAGAAATAAATACTCTAAGATAGGCTTGATCAATTAGGGAAAAAAGTGGATTAAGTTGATGTAAAGGCAGATGAAGTGAAGGATAGAATGGAAGGGAAAGGCAAAGAAGTCACCCTTGAAGATGAAGTCCATGAAGCTGATCCTTTCCTTCAAGAGGAACCATTTCTAAAAGCCCTAAAGCCTATGAGTGGTAAAGCATTGGAAGGAGTTCCCATTTTTAGTGGTAAAATGGAACCCGAGGTATTCCTTGATTGGATATAAGGACTAGAGAACCATTTTGAGTGTGATGGAATCACAGAGGCCCAAAAAGTGAAGGTTGCTAAAGCAAGATTGAGAGGATCTTCTCTCACTCGGTGGAAGTTCATCAAAGATGAAAGAGAAAAGGAAGGGAAAAGACCCATTGCTTCATGGAAAGCTATGGAAGAAAAGATAAGAGATGCTTACATCCCTAAGGATTATGAAATACAACTCCATAAGAGAAGACAAGGTCTAAGGCAGAAAGACCTAGATGTCAATTCATACACCGAAGAGTTCCAAAGAATTTGTATGAGGTGAACGATAGCATAAGATGAAAAAGTTAAGGTAGCAAGGTATCTTAATTCTCTCAAATGGACCATTCAAAATGAGATGAATATTTTGAATCTAGATATAGTTGAGAAGTGTCACAAAATTGCTATCAAGGTGGAGGATAAGTTGAATAAGAAACAAGACTCCAATACTTCAAGAGGAAGAGGTAGAGGAAGAGATACGAGAGGAAAAAGAAGAGGTTATGGAGGAAGAAGCTCTGAAACTAAAGGACAATCAAATACTAAGCTCACTAAAAAACATGAAGGAAACTTCAATAGGGGAAGTTCAAGTAGAGGAAGAAACTCTAATAATAGAGGAAGAGGCAGTAGTCAAGGGAGAGGCAACTATTTTTCCAACATGAATTGTTATCATTGTAACCACTTAGGACATCCAACTTATAGGTGTCTAGAGAAGGGAATTACCTCTCAAGGAGGAGACAAAAGAGTGAACTATGTTCATGAAGAGATAAGTGGGAACAAGAACCCTGAAGTCCCATTATAATCAGAGGAGGGAGAAAACCTTATGATGAGGAGAACTCTCATAAAAGAACCAATGAAGGAAGAAAGTAGTCAAAGGAGAGCAATGTTTAGAGTAAAGTGTAAGATGATGGGAAAGGTATGTAGAGTCATCATAGACTCAGGATCAACTGATAACATAGTGTTAGAGGAGGTAGTCAGTAGCTAAGCATGACAAGGATACCCCACATGAACCCTTATAAGGTCACATGGCTTAACAAAGGACAACATGTCCTAGTTAATGAACAACCTTGGGTGGAATTCTTCATTGGGAGATACAAGGACAAATTATTTTGTGATGTCTTACCTATGGGTGCATGTCACTTTCTCCTAGGTAGACCATGGAAATTAACCAGATGGCTATGCACAATGGAGTGAAAAACTCATACACCTTGAAGAAAGACAATGTGACATACAAAATCTAGTCACTATTGGAGGATACAGAAGTAAACTCTACTGGTCCCAATGTCCTTATGGTGAGTGAGAAAGAGTTTTTAGAGGCTTTGGAAGAAGGGGAATGAGTTGGATTTGCACTGGTGTTGAAGCCAAAGGAAGTTGCAAACAAATCAGAGAAGAAGACAGAGCTACCCAAAGAAGTTTAAGAGATGCTAGTAAAGTATCAAGGGATAGTGAGTGATGGATAGCCAACAAGCTTATCACCTAAGAGGTCAATAAGCCACCAAATAGACCTAATCCCTAGAGATACCCTACCCAATAAGGAAACCTATAAAATGACTCCCCAACAGAAAGAGGAGATTCCTAGACAAATCCAAGAGCTATTGGAACAAGGCCTTATAAGAAAGAGCATTAGCCCTTGTGTTGTACCCATAGTCATAGCACCCAAAAAGGGAGAAAATTGGAGGTTATGTATAGACTCTAGAGAAATCAATAGGATTACCATTAGGTATAGGTTACCTATCCCTAGGATAGAAGATATAATGGAATGTCTAGGAGGGGCTAGATATTTTACAAAGATAGACTTCAAAAGTGGATACCACCAAATAAGGGTGAATTAAGGGGATGAGTGGAAGAAAACCTTCTAATCTACTGAAGGACTGTATGAATGGATTTTAATGCCATTTTTCCTATCAAATGCTCCATCAACCTTTGTGAGGTTGATGAATGAGGTACTGAACATTGGAAAGTTTGTAGTAGTGTACTTGGATTCCATACTCATCTTTAGTAGAACAAGAGAAGAGCACCTAAAACACATGGAGATGGTATTTAAGAAGCTACAGGAGGATAAGTTGAGGATCAACTTAGAAAAGTGTGAGTTCCTCAAGACAGAGCTTGTGTACCTTGGTTTTGTACTATCACAAGGTAACTTAAAAATAGATCCAAGCAAAGTTGAGGCCATCATCAACTGGCCTACTCCAAGGACAAGCACTAAGGTAAGGATATTTCATGGTCTTGCACAATACTATAGAATTTTTTTAAAAAAATTTAGTGCAATATGTGCTCCTATGTTAGATACAATTAAGGGAGGCATGAAGACCAAGTTTATTTGGAATGAGAAAACTAATAATGGCTTTGAATTACTGAAAATGAAGATAGCAACCAAACCAATTATAGTGTTGCAAAGCTTTGAAAAATTGTTCACAATGGAGTGTCATGCCAATAATGTGGCAATTGGAGCAGTCCTAAGTTAGGAGGGAATACTAGTGGCTTTCCATTCAGATATTTGAGTGAATCTAAGAAGTATTCTTATTATGACCTAGATATGTATGCTCTGGTCCAGTCATTGAGAAAATGGATGCATTACCTATTTCAAAAGGAGTTTATAGTCTATTCTAACAAACAAGCATTGATTTTATTGAAATCACACAAAAAATTGAGTCATAAGCACATGAAGTGGGTTGAATACCTACAAGCATATACATTCAACATCAAACACAAGAAAGGGTTACAGAATAAAGTTGTAGATTCTTTGAGAAAAAGAGTGTTGACCTTTCAAGCGATTCAACTACAGAGTATGGGAATTGACAACTTCAAGGACATGTATGAAGAATATGAGGACTTTGTAGACATCTACAAGGTATGTCAAGAGTATAAAAACCACTTTCATAGTCAATACTATGAATACACTCTGTAGTCAGGTCTATTTTTTAAAGGGGGTCAGTTGTGTGTCCCTAGAGGGTCACTAATAATGAATCTCATACAAGATAAACACAATGGTGCACTTAGTAGCCATTTTGGGATTAATAAAACTTAAGAGTTAGGCCAAAGATTCTATTTTTGGCCAAAGATGAACTTGGATGTGAAGATATATGTTGAGAGTTGTGTTATCTGTCAGAAGGCCAAAGGAACATCTACAAATGTAGGCCTATATCATCCCTTACCCAATCCAACCAGGCCATGGGAATGTCTAAGTATGGATTTTATGGTAGGTTTACCCAAGACTAGATAAGGAATGGACAGTGTCTATGTGATTGTAGATAGATTTAGTAAGATGTCTCACTTTGTGTCATGCAAGAAAAAAAATGATGCTACTCAAATAGCTTCTTTATTCTTCAAGGAAGTTGTTAGGATTCATGGTTTACCTCTAAGTATAGTGTCTAATAGAGATACCAATTTTATGAGCCACTTTTGGAAGACTCTTTGGTAGAATTTGGGCACCAACCTATCATTTGGATCTTCTTACCATCCTCAATCAAATGGTCAGACAAAGGTAATAAATAGGAGCCTTGGTAATCTCTTAAGGTGTTTGACAAAGGAATATGATAATACATGGGACCAAATCATTGCACAAGCAGAATATGCATATAATGATACTGTGAATAGGACCATAGGGAAAATTCTTTTTGAAATTGTATATGGCATTCATCCTAGAGGCATTCATGAACTTAGAGACCTTAAAGATGGAGCTAAAGGCAGTGGATATGCTGAGGATTTTGCATATGCTATGCAAGAAGTCCATGACACAGTTAGGAAGACTCTCACTAAGAATACAAAGAAGATCAAGAATAAAGTGGATGAGAGAAGAAGGGATGTAAAATTCAAGATTGGATATCTAGTGATGGTTCATCTCAATAAAGAATGACTTCAGAAAGGAACACCTCACAAACTTCAGATGAGGAGAATAGGTCCATGTGTCATCCTAGACAAGTATGGAGCCAATGCTTGCAATGGAAACTTCCAGAGGATTTGGGTTTATCACAAGTCTTCAATGTGGAAGAATTGGTACTTTAGAAAGGCCCAATCCCTAATTATAATTAGAGTCTGAATGAATTCATATAGGAGGTTGAAGAACTTCATTTTCCATCTACACCAATCAAACAAGTAGAGAACATTCTTGATTCTAGAGTTTACAAGAAGACCAGGAAGAAGGAGTATAAAGAAAATTTGATAAAATGGAGAGGAAAATCTAATGTAGATGTAGTATGGATCAAGGAAAGTGAGTATAATAAGTTGGGGGTTGACACCAACTTACTCAATCCAAGGGTGAATTGAATCCTTTTGTTGAGGGGAGGATGGTGTAGGAGCACCTAGGCAATCCTCAAGCCTTAGAATTTTTTGGCTTTTATATGACCTTAGCCAAGTTAGAGATGTGTTTTTTCTTTGAGTTCATAGTAGTTCATGTGGACTAGGTGAGTTAGTGTTAGTACTAAGGTCACCAATTAGTCATTGCTAGTTGTTTTGGTTAGTTTAGGCCTAGTTGGTCTAAAGGTAGGACTTGGGATCAAAATGTGTCCTAGACCCATGAAGGATGTAAAAGATGCTTTAAGGCCATTAAATAGGGTTGGTTCATTGAACTACATAGCATAGATTCCCTATATTCTAGTTGGCATAGTAAATGCAAAAAGATGCCAAACGTTGTCATGACAATATTTGTAAGAAATTGCAAATGTTGCATGCAACTCAAGAATATATGATCTCCACAAATGTAGGAGTGGGAATTGATTTAAAATGCACTATAATGTTGGATAATGGCATCTAAGACACTCTGAGGCTCAAATCCCAAGGAGAGATTTTTTGTAATCAAGTTTTTGTGAGCAAGAAAAGAAGAGTTCCCTCAATACAGTGAGCAGTCTACTATTTTGCATGTTAATGGTGATATAATGGATTTAAAATCAAGATATACTTGTGGATTCATGTAGTGTTGAGTGTTATATGACTTTTATTTTTAGTGTGTTAGTTATTTTGAGTTAATCTCCAAGTTATAGGAAAATAATTGTAAATTACGTAGTCTGCTAGTGTCTTTTAGACTTTTTTTTTTCATGGATCCTACTTGAGATTCAACCATAGAAATCTTCAAAGGTTGGATGAAAATTGTAGGTGAGCCTCTATAAATTCTATATATATAGGGAGGAGGTTAGAGAAGATTTTTTTTCTATTTTTAATACCATTCCCTAGGCGAGCTAGGACAGTCCGATTAGAGGCATGGTGAGGATAAAGCCATTTGTAGAGACAAGGGTATGAGATGGAGAACTAAACCAAGAGTTGATTTAGTTTTTTTAGTATCCCATAGGTCCCTAGTGTTGAGCTCATAGCTTACCCAATCCATTTCGGTGGAGTTTTGGAGAAATCAGTAAGTTGCTTGTGGAGAGCCAAAATAGGCCTAAAAGCCCTACTTTCTACGACAGTGATGTACGGAAAACTTGGGGATATTAGAACTTAAAAATCCTTTAGGTATCCCAAAAGGGTATCTAGACCCCTAATTAGTTTTGGGGGTTGTGTGAAATTTTTTAGAGAAAAACTTGAAAAACTCACTGTATAGGGCTAATAGGTGTTTTAGGCCTAATAGGGAATTTGGGTGTGAATTTGAAACTCGATTGTCTTGGGGGTGAAAAAACTATGAAATTTGGATTGAGTGGATGTGGATTTAACATTCAGAGCATATAAAATACCTTTGTAACATGTGTGGTGATGATTTCAAGGATTTGGCATTGAGAGCCTTGGAACCAAAGTGGAGCATGGTGAGACAAATTTTATGGTGGAAGTCCTTCAAGGTGAAGCACAATAGTTGAACTCTTAGAGAAGGGTTAAGGAGAGTCTTAGGCTCAAAACCTAGAGGCTAGAGTGGTCCTATAGAGAAGATTAGGATTCTAATTAGACTAGGAAAATAGAATACCTATCTTGTGGTATTGTGCTAGCACACCATTGAAGTTTACTTATATCAGATAATCTAGTAGTCAATTCCCAAACATAGAAAATGTATTCTCATCTTGTTCTTCCAACTATCAAAGTTTTCAGGATAAAATTTTAGACTATTCTTCCTATAGTAAGACATCTTCTAGATCATCTCACATTGTTAATCTTTCTATCTAAGGTCCAATATCTCTAATACCAATTGTTAGGAATAAGAGTCCACAAGAAACCTCAGAGGAGGGGGGGTGAATCAGTTGTGATATATATTATTAAACTTTAAACTTTATATACCAAAACTTCAATGCAAATGATAACATAGTAAATGCCAACACAATAACACAATACTTTTTTTTGAGGAAATCGTATTAAAGGTAAAACCCCAATGGGAATTATCACCCACAAATAATATACTGAGAGTATAGTATCCATGTTAAAAGATTTGTCCTTGTTAGGAGTTTAGTACAAAATTATAGTAAACAATCCATGTTAGGTGACAAACCCTGTTAGGAGTCAATAAATGTAGAAGGCTCATTGCCTAGGCACACTACCTAAAGAAGGTTAAAGCCACCCTTAGGGATTCATAATCCAAACAAGTGTCTATAGGAATATACAATCTAGTGAACTATCTAGTAGCAACTATCTTTTCTTGGTCAATTCCAATGAAGTATTCTTGTCACAAACTATGCTCTACATCCAACAACAAAACAAGCCTCGCAAATTTCACTTCTCTTCTTTATCAATCTCTTTCACTACCACACCTTTCCAAAATAAAATATCAGTTATATATACCCTATTACAATAATTCATTAGGTCATCCAGTTAAGCTTTACTAATACACAAATAATTAATTAGGTTAGCCAATTAGGATTTCCCTATTTACAAAGGATTGGTTAACCCCTTGCTAAGATACACACGGTACCTATAACAAGTAAACATCAATTACAATCCATAAGCTATGCTCCCATATCCGCAATCCACGCTTACAATTCATATTATATGCTACATGTATGAAGTCGACCACCAAATAGATCTCCTTCAGAATACATATCACAACTGATATCACCTGAATGCTCACATGAATAAAACATAACCCAATATTTTAAAATATTTCTTTTGTCACTCAGTAAGCCCGCATCACCTGAAATATCTTCACCAGTAAGATATACCCAAAATACATAGACCTTCTCTATCAAGCATCAGAGTCGGGTACATAGAACCAACTAATTTAGAAATATTGAATTATAAACCATGGGATTAGAAATCAAATTCTATGAAGGATAATGTAGAAGAAATATAAGACAATGTAAAACTAAATAGTTATTTTCTTAACTTCTTTTGTCAATAAAATTTCTTCTTAGGATATGAAGAACTAAGTAACACATAACTTATACAAATATGTACTTGTATTATTTTGTAAAAAAAGGCAAGAATGAAAGATTGTCATAACTCTTCCTGCATTAATGGAGGAAAGTACATTTATATGTTGCATCTTCATATTCTTATATAATTCATAGAAATAATCATATTCTTTTTCTTTTCAAGAGATAACAACATAAAGGATTGGAGCATAAAAACAAAGACAAATGAGAGAGATACACTATTAATGGAGGAAGGATTGCATTACATCCACATGCAATAGCATATTCAATAGAACAATGAGTAGATACTAATGATAGAAAATAACATACTCTATGCATGGATTTACTACAATATATAAGGCATGGACATGTACAATCACAATCTAGTGTTTATTTATTAGGACGGTTTATGACAGTGAGGTAAAACTTGATTAATTCATTGATGATACAACATAAATATATAAGAGGAATAATACATTACATAACAACATAACTATGTAAAAATTATCATTGAGATAAAAATGTAATAAGAAATATTTTCTCAAACATTCTCAAACCACCCGTTTCCATGCTTCAACAATTGGAGAATAAGGATGTAAATATTATTAAATTTTGAAGAGTTGGATGAAGTTGTACAACTTCGGTACATAGAATCAATAAATATAAAATTATTGAATCATCAACTTGTTGATGACAATTATTCAATTGTATATTGTCATTGATGTTTACACAAGTATAGTGAAGTTTATACAAATGTCTAATCGTATCCGAGCATAGTTAGTTCATGCCTAGCACTCCCGGGAATTGAAGAGGACCAAAGAATTTAAGTTCTAACCGAGTTCACTC
>MU227846.1:2940007-2968817 GCA_018584345.1 Thuja plicata
CAAGTTTGGATTGAATATGTGTGTGAAATAGATATATGTTAATGACATGATGAGTGAAGGAAAAATCAAGTGGGATTATTATTGAGGATAGAACACAAAGAATTGCAATAGAATATTCGATCAGTGAGGATCAAGTAATGAAATCTAGAATAGAGATCTGAATCAGCATAGACAGTTTCTTATCAAAATAGGTCAATCCATTATTTCTTTCTAACAATTGTAGTAGTGATAAAGATATCTTAACAGAGTAGACTTAACAATATTTTATAAATCCTCTCACAAGGTGACATTTCTACATTGAAGTGTTAGAATACCTTTAACAAGGCCACTCCTTACAAGGTGATTAAATCCTCTAACAGGGTAACACCTAACAATGTCTTATTGTAAGCTTTAATAGGGTTGGCTCCTAACAAGGCTCACATCAGAAGAGTGAAAAATAATGACTAGTTGCAATTGGTGGTTTTTCCCATATTGGGTTTCAATGTTAAATCTTGGTATTATCTGTGTACATTTCATTTTCTTTATGGTTTATTTTTTTTCAATTAATTACGAAAGGATAATCACAGTTAATATCTTAAGATTTTCTATTTTAACCAAGTGACAGTAGAATATCTATGTTAATCGAGAAACAGTGACAAATTTGTTTAAGATATCTAAGGGCCTTCAATTTGTTTTTGTGGTAACTGATTCACCCCTCCCCTCTCCATTACTCAACCCATTTCAAACAATTAGTATCAGAGTTGCAAGTGCGTACATGGAAGGTTTCAATGCCTAAGCTAAAGATCAATGATCTCTTATAGAAGGGAGATCCCTAAGCTTAACAAAGACAATTTTTTCTGCATGGAAATATTTGATTAGGCTACATCTATCTACAATTAGAGATATTGGTTTGCAATTCTTGGACCATAGGTAGATGGAACCACCAATACATTTGACTATGGATCACATGATAGACATGAAGAATCATAACATAATGATGATTGATATAGCATGTGCACTCATCTATTCTGAATTTGATGAAGTCAAGGACATCCCTACTACCTTTGATATGTGGAAAAAATTGCATGATATTCATGGAGGAGATGTTAATGTAAAGAGAGCCAAAGAAGAAAGTATTTGAGGTCAATTTGATTAGATGAAAATGAAACAATGAGAAGACATTACAAAATAGAGTGAAAGAATCAAGAAAAATGTCAGTGCCATCATAGCTACTGGTGGAGTAATTGAAGACACAACAGTGGTTAGTAAGGTATTGAGAACTTTACTTCCTATCTATGCAATTAGAGTTTCATCTATTCAAGATATGAGACGCAGTAATGGTATAACTCTAGATGGATTGGTTGGAAGACTTACAACCTTTGAGTTGGATAACTTTGACAATTATTCTCCTAATCTTAGCAATCTTGAGTTTGCATTCAAAGATACATTAAATCTTGGAAATATGAAAGGAAAACAGATTGATATTGACAGTGATGATGAGTCTGATGATGAAGTGCTATAAATCATTGAAACATTGCTTGCAAGGAGAGCTGGAAAAGTAAATGGACAGTACAAAGGAATAATACCATTAATTTTATTTTCATGCGATGAAGTTGGTCAGATTGTTGCAAGTGTCCAAATAAGGAAGACAAAGGTGAGAAAAACTTCAACATGTAAAAACCCAAGAAAGATTTCAAAAGCTATTAAATCTATAAAGACAAAGGTAAGAAGTCTTGTTACATTGCTAAATATTCTGATACTGATGAAGATAAAGATGAAATGGTTTATATTGCTATTAAGGATGAGTCAGATATTGAAGATAATGAGAAGATAACACTATATTCTCATATTAGCAAGAATGACACTTGGATAATTGATAGGGGTTTTTCTCACTACATGACTGGTGATAAAACCAAATTTGAACATCTTGACCACTATGATAGTGGGAGTGTGAGTTTTGGGAATGATAAACCCTACTATGTAAAAGGTAAATGGTGTATTGCTTTAACAGAAGGAATAAAATGTGATAATGATTATTTGGTTGAAGGACTAAGGCGTAATCTACTAAGTGTGGCACAACTCAATAACATTGGTTTCAATGTAGAATTCATGAATGGTAAGTCCAAGCTCATGGATGGTAAGAGAAACCTAGTTGGAACTGGCATACAAACAAAAGGTAATCTATTTTATATTGATCTCAATGAAAGTTCATGTTTTATTGCACAAGTAGAAGAAAGTTGGTTATGGCATAAAAAGGTTATGTCATGTGAACTTTGATAAGCTAGTTAACATAAGAAACAAAAAAAGAGTAAGAGGAATTCCTTTTTTGAAGAAACCTAAATTAGTAATATGAAAACAATGTCAAATTGGGAAGATGGGAAAAACTAGCGTTAAGAGAAAGAACTACAATACAAAAGAAGTTTTGGAATTGGTACATACTGATTTATGTGGACCAATTGGAACAACAATTTATAGAGGTGAAAAGTATTTCATTCTATTTGTTGATGATCATTCCAGAATGATGAATGTTAAGTTTCTCAAAGAAAAATTAGAAGCCTTTAAGAAGTTCAAATGGTACCTAGCCAGATTTGAAAAAGAAATAGGAAAGAAACTTAAATACTTAAGATGTGATAGAGGAGGAGAATTCATTTCTAATGAATTCTATGAATTATGGAATGAAAGAGGAATCAAAAGACAAGTATCTACCCTGGGTACTCTACAGTAGAATGGTATAATAGAAAGAAGGAATAGTTCCATTATGAATTGTGCAAGAAGCTTGATGATTGAAAAGAATGTTGCTACCAAATACTAGAAGGAAGCCATCAGCACTACAATTCACACCTTGATCCAAGTTCAACTGAAGAAAGGTATTGAGAAGACACCTTTTGAATTATGGTATGGCTATAAACCTAATGTTTGTTATTTTAAAGTATTTGGAATTAAATGTTACAAATTGAAGGAAACAAGAAATGGAAAATTTGATGTAAAAGGTGATGAAGGTATATTCCTAGGCTTCTCCTATAAAAGCAAAGCATATAAATGTTTCAATATTTCTACTCGCAAAGTCATAGATAGTGTGCCTGTAAGGATTGATGAGTTTGCAGAAAGAGGTGAAGAACAGAGAAATAAAGAGCCTTAGGATTACATAAACTTTGTATATTATGAACCTGATACTATGCCTAAGACACAAGAAGTGGTGATTGGACAACATCCCTGTCAACCATTGAATTCATCTACACAAACTCAAATAGTTCAACCTGAGTTCTAGCCTGTGCAACTCAAGCTGCCGGTAGAGGAAACTAAGACATAGATTGAAGAAACTGAGTCACAGATAGAGGAAACTGAGTCATAGACTGAAGACACTGAATGACACATAGAGGGAACTGATTCACATATAGAGGTGAGACAAAAGGTGTAATGACAAGGAACAAAATTAGAGCTACATGTTTGCGTAGTGAAATTGAACCTAGAACTTGTTGGTTGTATTCCTAGTTTTGGTTTTTACCCTAAAATTTTTTGATATCTTCATGACTGAGAAATGCAAAATCTGAAAAATGTGCCCAAATTTGCAATTTCCCTAAGAAAGTTCCATGTTTTTAGGTCAGAATCTAGTGAAATGGTAAAAAACCCTATCTTAGGTTTCATTATATACAAAAGTGTTAAAAACCCTAGATATGTTGATCTGGTTTATATTTTTGAGTTACTTTTTAAAAGACTTAAGTTGAAATAAGTCATGCGTTTGATAAGGGTTAGTCGCCTAGTCTCTTAATATTAAACAAATATTCCATTTCATAATGAGACTTAGTGATGTGCTTTGGTCAGGATGTCTCTAAAGGGAAAAGAATATACTTTATAAGTCATGAGACTTAGCAAAGTGCATCAGTCATGAAGTCTCCCAATGAAGAAAACAGGATCTGGCGACATGGTGACAAGAGGTTAAGTCACTATTTCACGCAGTGTATCCTGTAGTTAGAAAATTATCACAAGACTTACTGATTCCTTTAGTCATGGGGTCTCCAGATCAAAACATAGTTAGTGATAAGTTTAAAAGCTCCAGTCCCCATGTCTCCAGTTAAAAAGTTAGTAAAGTAAAAGGTTTAGAGACTTGGTGACAAACTGGAAATTGAAATGAAATATACATTGGTTGGGTAGTCGTTGGTCAAACATGGTAAGTCAACATCTTTTCAATGATTTGGAGACAAACAACTATAAATGAGACACGTGTCCACAATGAATAAAGAAAAATGTATCAGTCGCATGGTCTCCAAATAATTTAAGGTTTTAAGAATGTATTCAGTGACTTGGTGGAGTTGTCAGATGCACAATAAGATAAGATCAACGGTAGTCACTGAGTCTCTATCAAATTTACATACAGTAAAAATATTCTTGCGACAATGAGATTAGCTTTAGTCGTGTAGTCTCTAAATTAAAATTAAAATGATAAGATAAATTTTCATGGGCTATGTCGCTAAGTCTCCAAATGAAATATTAAAGAGCAGTTTTATTTAGCGATTGAGTGACTAAGGGTAGTCGCGGGGTCTCATAAAGTGAAATGAACAATCAGAGACTCAATGGTCAGAGTTTAATAGATAAAAAGATAACTGTAGTCGTGAGGTCTCTGAATAAACTCTGAGTTTGGCAATTTTACTAGTGACTTGGATTCATTTGGTCACGTGATCACCATAAGTAAATCACGGTTAAGCTAAGGTGAAGGGAATCATGTAGTCACTAGATCTCAAGAAAAATTGAGAGTTAAGGGGTTTGATCAGCGACAAGGAGGTAATACATAGTCGCTTGGTTTCCTAATATGAAAAGTGACAATAGGTGGCAATTGCTAACATGACAATATAGAGATTCATCATCCAATAAAAATGTAGGAGATTAATTACTATGTGAAAAAGGTAACTGAGATGTCTGGTGAAGAACCAATCATATCAAAACATGTGTTTTTGTTCAAATTTTATAAGGGTTTTTCTAAAAAATGTACTCATTTGAATTTGATTTCGTGTCACATTCATGAACTATGGCTAGGAATTCAATTAATACCACAGCATGTAAACTTGAAGCCAGAATTGATTGATTCTTCAATGATGAGCTTAGTACTTTGTAAAGTTACCATAAAGGGATGATCTCAGGTTTACTTTCATTCATCATATATCTAGAATTTTAGAGTGAAAAATTTGCTAGGTTTTCTATGTCCAAGAAGCACGAATTGATCAATTTCAGGGTGATTATTCAATTTTAAAAGTTCTTGAATTGTCTTCATTGCAAAGAGAAGGGTAAGGTGTCCTAACAGAAGATTTGTTCCAATATCAGTGTAAGAGAAGTGGAAAAAAGAACAAAATGAGTAAACCAGTTAGTGTGGCATCTACTAGTGGGAAGAGTGATGAACTGGATGAAGATGCCAAGGGAAAAAGGAACTTCTCTGATGAGTTTTTGAAGCTATTACCTAGGTCTACACAGAACAAGAGGGAAAATTCCAACATATTGGTAGATGAATACTGCGATATCAGAGATGCCCATACACCAGGTTCTACAGGTTTTTCTCTTTACAATTACTTTTATAAGAATGTTGATAAGGCCATACCAATATCAAATCCCCGGACTAGTGGTTTGGATAGGTTAATTGTTCCTGATGTCTTTGTAGATGTAGACTTGTTTATAGGTCTAGCAAACCATTATGACCCCTTGTCAAAAACAATTAAAAAGAGTGATGGTACTACACTATTAATTATGAATAGGAATTATTTTATGCAAGCTTTTGGTTTCTATAGTACCATGTCCACTTAGATTAATATTATAAAGTAGGAAGAGAGATATAGGTTACATCCTGGGATAGCTAGAAATCAATTACAGAAACATATCCTTAAGGAGGTTAGAAAGCACATTGTCCCTTTACCAGGAACTGCACCTTATTATTTCAAGGATTTACATTTTTATATCAAATAAATTGCATATGCTTTGTGTAAGGTGCTAGGTAGGGATGAAGGAGATGAAAAGATAAATGTTGGGATTTTGATGATGGTATTAGATTTACAAGATGTGCATTCTAGTACCAGCTATGATTACATTCAATACATCATTAATAGAATGCATGAGGGGTTTGTAGCTATAAAGATCCTAAATTTTTAAATTATTCTATCTTGATGCATCTATTATTGCATTTCAATTATGGCATCATGGATGTAAAAAATTTGACTATGATAAGAGTATATGGATGCACACAATTTGACTATGATTAAGATATGGAATTTCACTTCCAAGGACTGTGATTTCTATGGATTTGAGAACTGGATTGTCTACCCTTTAATGTAGAGTTTGGGTGTCAACAAAACTAGACTCCCAGTGAAGGTGCTACAATTACTAAGGCCATGTGAGTATTTTGATAAATGGGAAGGTGACCACAATTTGGGAGACTTCTTTTTAGAAGAGAATTTCACTATGATAAGAGTATATGGATGCACACATCATCCCCATGTCCTACCAAATCATGTGACATCAAGAGTTGCAGCAATGGAATTTATTTGGCAGATTTTGTTAACTGATAATGAGCACTTTGCACCACACAGGAAGGGGACATTAACCCCTAGGCAGTTGAAGATTTTTTAGTTTATAATTGGCAAAAGTGCTATTGATTTAGTAAGCAGATGGTTGGAAACCTATAAGATGGGAGAAACATTGTATAGGTATATTGATCCAGAGGGATTTATTACAGGAGCTAAGAAACTCCTAACTCCTACCATACCAAATACATATGTGCATGGTATTTGTGTGGAAGAGGATGCTACTACAAACATAATTGATGAAGAAGAAGTGAGAAATAGAAGATAAAAAATTCAAGAGTTGTTGAATTTAGAGAAACAAATAAAAAGAAATGGATTAGAATTTGGAGGTTTTTACCCTGATTTTCCATATTTTGACAAAATCAAAGCTGTGATGGATAATTTTTACACACTCTGTGAATAATTGGATAGAGTTCTAGATGTAAAGAAAGGGGGAGAAGAACCTGAATATTCAGAGTCTAAATATGAAAGTGTGAGTGAAGAGGAGTATGTTAGTCCACCTCATATAGATCAACCAGAAAAAAATGTTGCTGAAGTAATTCAGGTACAAGGGGAACAGGGACACATTATAGATTTAACTGAAGTTTCTCAGCCTGATGATGTAGATGAGCCTGCTACAAAAAGGCAAAAAGTTGATCTTGGTCAGACATCTCATGATCAAACTTACATAAGAAAAGAGAGAAAAAGGGATAGAGTAAGTGCTCTTGTTCCTATCAATAGATTATATGATTATAATTTAGGAAAGGAAATCAGAAAAGGAAAGAAACTACAGCAAGAGGTAGAAGAAAACATAGAGTTGCCTCTTAGAGCATGTATTGATGAAAGATTGCTTCACCAACAACAATTTTTAAGTGATGATAACTTCATAAAAACTCATGAATTTAAGGATTTCCTTAGATGGAATAAAAAGGAACAAATTAGAGAGTAGTTCAAATTAGTTGGTGAAGAAGTAGTAAAAAATGAGGCTCTTCTAGCTTTGCAAGCATATGATCCTGAAAGTGAGGATGTTTCTCTTGATGAGGCTAGAAAAATGGTTTTGAACAATGGAATTTTTCTTGTTGAAGGCTCGGATTTTGCCTCAGCATTCATAATATACCAAATAAAAAAGAAACTAGATCTAAAAATGACAAATGAGATCCAAATGGGTGATATCATCCAAGGATTTAGATATAGTCCAAAATCCCAAGCATTTTCCATGGGGAATTTGTGTCCTAAGGACCAGAAGCCTCAATTGCTAAATATTCAAGAGAGCATGGTGGGAAACCAAATGGTGTGGATAGTTCAAAAAACAAATGATTTGGAGATTTCCAAAATAATGACACATTGGGCACATTTAAATCAAGACAAGACAAAGCTGTTGTCTCAGAAATGTGGTATCCTGATAGAGGAAGCTAGTGCCCTGGCCAAGGATAGAGAATTGTGTCATATCATGATTCATTAGCAAGATAAGGTAATTGTTGAATTGACTAAGCAATTACAAGAAAAGATAGAAGTTGTATATGTACCCTCAGAGTAGCCTCTACAAATAGAAGAAAAAGTTGAAGTAGGAGAAGAGGTAAAAATAGATGATATGGCTAAGAAAGATAATGAAGTTGCCATAAATGCATTGTTGAATATACTTCAACATAAGATTGATATCTAAAAAGATAAAACTGATATAATCCTAAATGCATACAATAAATTGCCTACTTTACATGTTGAAGTAACAGGGTAGATCTCTACTTTAAACCCTTACTTTGTAACATGGTCTCCCTAAATACAACTTTTTGAAAGGTTGGCCTCTTTACAGCCACATAGACCAGATCTACTAGAGTTTGTGACAGTGGTAGAAGATGAGATCAAGAAATTTAATATCACTTTACCTTTCTTTAAAGGTAAATTGAATCAGATAGAGGCAAAGATGAGCCTGTTTGGACCGAGTTTCAATAGATTTGTTCCTCCACTAAAGGGAGAAGATGATCATATTAAGGCCTTGGAGGCCTGGAGAAATGAATTTGACAGTAGACTACCTAGTAAAGAGGCATTTATTATAGATTCTAATCTTGATTTGGAAGGTTTTAATAAAATTTTGGATGAGGCTTTTAAATCAGAAACTGACATTAATAAATTCTTAGTTGATGTCAAAAGTATAACTAATGTCAGATGGGAAAGGTAGAAAGGACAATAACAGAGTATTCAAAGCTTCAATTGGCCTATAGAAGAGGATGTGACAGCATGGGATTTAATGACAAGACTGAAGAAAAAGAAGCCTATTGAGATAGAAGAAGAGATCCAGGATGAAGAGTAGAGAGGAACACTTGGCGCCTGATCATTGAGCACAGGGAGGTTAGTAATTATGAAAGACAAGTGTAGGTTAGCCTAAAATGGTGGTCACTTAGTCTCAATACAAATATCAGATAGTATCCTGAACACTATCATACAAAGGCGCCAAAATTTATATGAAGACAAAAGAAGATCAGATTTCATCCCTTATTCTTGTCTTCCCACCGCTTGAATATTCTCATTTTTTGTCTTTTCTGTACTTTTAGGGTTAGGTTCCTTAAACCATCCAAATCTTTTTGCATCCTTTCTTTAAGGATTCCAAGATGGTAAGCTAGACTTCTAAATTTCAATCTATGTTTTTTGAGCTTATAACTTTGATATGTATTGAAGCAGAAATTTATGAATAAAATACAGTGCATCTTTATTCGATATTGTTACTATCTCTTTTCCTATTGAGTGTACTCTTTTATGTTTAAGTTTTAAATCATGGTAAGCATATGTGCTACAAGGTAGCTATCTAATTATTTGCAAGTTTCTTCTAAGGGGAGAATTAAACCTTGCGAGTAGTTTCAGAGAATACATCAGTAACTGAGGATTTGATATAACATTATGGGAGTGACAGGGTAATTTGTGAGGCACTTTACCTGAGTTGCATGTAGGTTGTTAGGAATCCTATAGTACTTTTATTTGTTTATTTTCTATGAATTTAAATCTTTTGATTCTATAAGCCCAAGGATAGGCATTGGTCTAGGAACTTGTTTGGTAATCCATCATCATCCAAAATATTTACTACTATTCAAAATCAATTACCTTCAAAGTATATATTAAAATCAATTGTATTGACAGTGATTACAGTTGGAGTTTGTTGATTTTTTAAAGAGAAAATCAAATAGCTTATTCCTCCTAAATTCATAAGAATTATAAAAGGAAAGAAAGATGAAATTCCTTATTATGTTGTTGTCTGTCATGATTAAGATAATGATTTGGATTGTCAAGCTTTTCCTCAGAATAATCATAGTTATTTGCATTTTCATTTATATATCCATATAATAACAAGAGCATTCAACACATAAGTAAAATCCACTCTAAAGATACTGTCAAGTCAGTAATCAATCATAGGTAAAACCTGCCTGAGTTAGTGGATCTCAAAAAAGAAGGAGGTGATAATAGGTATCCCCAGTGTTGTCAAAATACCTCATCAATTAGTGTTTTCTCTTTCTTGAGTCAGAGTATCAAAAGCATTGGGAGTCATGGATTTATTTAAGTATTCAAGAAATTTTAGAGGCCCTACAAGAAAAAACCCTAACCAAATTGGTGAATCTACTGGGGATTTCAAGTAATCACCGATCATACCAGTTGTAGTTGTCAAAATTGATAGTATTAATTTATTCCTACCTATTGTTGGGTGGCGAAAATAAAATAAAATCTCTGACATAAGTGCAAATTTAGTAAATATCTCTCATAATGAATACTAGGTCAAGGATGAAAAATAATCTCGAGAAGGTTTTAGATGGTGGAATCCCATCATCTTTGAGAATGGAAATGTTCTGGAGGAGGAAGAGAAACCAAGTCAACATTGATGAAACTACTCTAAGAGGTAAAGAAAGTAATACTAGGAGAGAGGTGAACAACAATCAACCTTCTCATGATGGAAATACTTTAGAACATGAAGAAGCTGCTAAGACAGTATTAGAAACACCTATTGTTACTTCTACTTCTAGTGAAAGAGAAGAAACAAGTACATCTAGTTCAGATTTTGAAGAATCTCCCTCTGATGAGCTAGCAAATGAGGAAAAACTTATCATGAAACAGCTTGCCCTTATTCAACAAATGAAAAGGGAGAGAGAAATGAGAAAGAAGAAACATGAGCATAAGGATGTTGATAAGAGTAAAAGAAAATCTTCAAGACATCAAAGTATAAAAGGTATAGAAAGATCTCAAAAGGAAAAAGAAATATCACTCACTTATAAGGATTTTAGTTCACATAAAGACAAAGGTAAGCAAAAAATGGCTGAATATGGAAATCAGGAACCTAGGTTTGAGAAGCCTTTAACAGAGAAAATGCTGAAGTTGGATATTGATTTGGAAAAATTAAGAATTAAAAAGGAAACCATGGAGAAAATGTTTGAAAAGGCACAAATGGAAGCTGCAATAATTGAGATGAAGAAGAAAATATATTTTTTGCAGTCTTCTAAGTATTCACATGCTGGAACAGAGAATACAACAGCTTCTAAAGCAAAAGCCACTAATTTTAAAGAGAATGATAGTTTTCAAAGAAAACCATTGCATACTAAAAGATATAAACAGTTTAACTTCATTAGTATCCCTGGATATCCTAATGCATTCCCTAAAGATGTGGGTGATATAGGAGAAAAGCTCCCAAAGTTCATAGGTAACAATGTTATTTCATGTGAAACACATTTAAGAAAGTTCATTGATTTTGTTGATGATTTAAATATCACTCATGAGGATGTATTAATGAAATGATTTGTTCAATCTCTAGTAGAAGATGCTAGAGAATGGTTTAGGATCCTTTCTAATGGATCTGTTGTTTCTATGGATGAGTTAATTGAATTATTTAAGGATCAGTATGGAGATAAAACAAATAAAGGATTTTTGTTGAATGAGTTCAACAATATCAAAAATAATTACAATGAAGAGGTCACTAAGTTTAATACAAGATTTCAAAGAGCTATGCACACGCTATTTCAGAAGATAAGGCTGGATGAAGAGGTATGTTTAGCAACTTATTTAAATGCCTTTGATTCTAAAATGGGATATGTTCTTAGGGATAAAAACCCAAGAACTCTTACTGATGCTTATAAGATAGTAGTGAATATTGAAATAAATAGAAGAGTGTCTAGTAAATTAAATAGGAGAGATGACTCAAGGTTTAGTAGGAGAAACCTAAAAGAGCCAAAGTATATAAGGAGTTTAGAGCTCCTTAGAACAATAGGCCTTATTACAATAATACATATAATTCTCAAAATAGAATGAAAAACCATCCTTATGGAACTCAGTTTAAGGATGAGAATCCTATTGTTCCTCCTAGGAAGGAGAAGACAGATAACAGAACTCTAAACCCTCTACATAAGAATGTTGTCCATTTCTGCAATGATGATCCTTGGTGTGAAGCTTGTGAAGCCCCACATAAGCTTGATTTTTGTATTGTTTCCTTAGACTTAAGAGTAAGTGAAGAACATGGAAATGATGAGGGTGAACAATGTGATCATAGTATGACAAATACTTATTCATGTCATGATATAAATTTAGGCAGTGAAACTGAAAATCATGATTCTTGTAGTTCACAAAGAAGGGTAGAAAGTCATCATCAATAGATCTTATCTGATAGTGAAGCAGAGGAAACTGATGACCATATAATATGTTATGCTCAAAACAGTCAGGATTTTCCACTTATTAGAAAAGCTTTCGATGAAGAGAAAGCTAGGATTACTGCAGATTTAGTGAACAATGCTAGAAGCAACTACCGTTTAAGAAACAGAGTAGTGGGTGGGACTGGTAGTCAACCATCGCGTGTCTTTATAAAATAAAATAAAGTGGAAAAAAAATATATACAAAAAAAGGAAGGACCTAGGGAAAATGTAAATAAGCATAAGGTCAAAATTATTAACAAAGCCTTAGTACAAGAAGGAGAATTAAAAGGGCAAGAAACTGTTAGAGTGAATTCAGAATAACTGAGAGGGGAGGGGTGAATCAGTTATCCTCAGGTATAGATGTAGAAAATAAAAAATTTATTTATTTCAGATCTACTCGGCAGTAGTAGCATATGTCAACAAATTTAATCATGTAGTTTACTATCTATTGAAATTAGCTTGTAGAAACATAACAGTAAAACAAACCATAAGCATTCACACAAGTTGACACAAGTATTTAATGTGGAAACCCAATATGGGAACAACCACCAGTAACATGCTACCAAGTTTTCACTCTTCTAAAGTGAGCTCTATGAGGAGCCAACCCTGTTAAAGGTTACAATAGCACACTGTTAGGTGTGACCTGGTTAAAGGATTTAATCACCTTGTCCGGAGTGGCCTTGTTAGAGGACTTAGAACATTCTAGTCAAATGTCACCTTGTTAGAGGATTTATACAAATGACTCTTAGGTCAACCTTGTTAAATGATTTAACTGATACAATGGTTAGAAAGTAATCAATAGTTGTGATCTGATACATACAACTTACTTTGCAATTCAGATCCAATTACAACTCTGATGTTAAATTACTGGATAGCCTGCATTGACATTTCAACATTCTGATCTGCTTGGAAATTTTTCAAGCAATCACACATGCAACTCTCTGCTTCTGTATTAAGCCTTCTCTGCTAGATCATGCTAAACAGTAAATCAACTATGCAACCCTTTTGCATACACATCCACTTCACATTCAGCAGCACACTTCAGCATTCTAAATGAATAACCCCTTGAGCTTATCATATACCTCTCTTTCTATGTTAGATAAATATTTTTCCGCTTAAACAAGATCATAGATCTTAGGTTAGGTCAGATCTGACAAATCTTTCCATCTTTGCATTACATTTACTTCTCCAAAGTAGTCGCTAATTAAATCTTGAAACCATGCATTAATTGTGGTTACCCATATATTAAATGATGTGGATCAATCTTTAATTAACATTACATATCCCAATAAAATTAACTAAGTCGGCCAGAGATCTCAAATCTCATCATTAATCCAATTATAGTAAGTCGGCCAACATCACTATTTCCACTTGACAATTTCAATGGTGCTCGGCATTGAACAACTTTTGCTTGTCACAAGGAATTTTTATCAACACAAGCAACTTTTCTCGTCATAAGCAACTTTGCTTGGCACAAGCAACTTTGCTCGGCACAGACAAATAGAAAAACTGTCTTTGAAAGATAAACAACTAATTACTTTTCCAGAGTGCCAACTGATCAAGTACACTTTTAATTGCCTTAACTCAACCATTCACTTGGTCTTCTTGTTAAATCTTCTTCATCATCAGTAGATATGGTACTCAAATAGATAACAACAGTCTCACAAGTTAAGGTTTGACATCAATGACAAAATAACAATTGCTTGCATTGTCACTTTCCAACAATCTCCCTCTTTGGCATTGATGGAAACACAAAATATTAAAATAATGATTTAACAAGAATAGTTACCAACCAATCCAAAATTTCACCTGTGTTCCTTGCTATGAATGAATCTTCATTAATTTCTTTAACTTCATTCTAATTCTCATCTGTAAAACATTTGTCCCTCTTTATCTGTAATCACATTATAATCATCTGAGTCTAATCATCTATAGACTCCCTCTGAGTAGGTAATCACTTCAATGTTTTCAATAGTAACCTTTGCCTCTATGCAATCTTTCCCTCTTAATCTCTTCTTCTAGGCAATCTCTCCCTCTTTATAGGTAATTTCTTCTTCTAGGCAATCTCTCCCTCTTTATAGGTAATCTCTCCCTCTTTGACAACAATGCTAAAGACGTCAATATCATTATCATGTAGATCTTAAGTATCATGTTGTTCCTGTCATCTTGATTATGGCTGATTTTGTATTTTGTCATTGTCCAACTTTACAACTTTAGCCAGCATCCTAAAGTGTGACTTACTATGCATCAATGTGTCAAGTATTATGAATGTAATATTTGATGCAAAAATATCATTCAAAACTTAATTAGCCTTAGTTAGGGGAATCACCCCCATTTTACCTCAGATACTCATGAGCATCCTTGGGTAGTTATTTTGTGAATATGTCTGCTAATTGTTCTTTAGTGTTCACATAATCCAGTCTCACTTGTTTATTCTGAAATAGCTCCCTCAAGTAGTGATACTTGATAGCTATATGCTTTGTCTTTGAGTGCCTATCAGGATTTTTAGAAATATTAATAGCACTCGTGTTATCACAATATATGAAAACTGGGTCAGTGTTTCTTCCTTCATACCTTTTAGTAGTATCTTCAACCACACAATGTTAGAACAGTTAACTGCTGCTGCCACATACTCGGCTTCAGCTGTAGATTTTGAGGTGCATTTCTATTTCTTGCTTGTCTAGGAGATCAATCTCTTTCCTAAAAGAAATTCTCCACCAATAGTGCTTTTCCTATCATCAACATTTCCAGCCAATGAGAGTCAGTGTAAACTCTAAGTTCAAACTTGTCATTCTTTTTGTAGTATAGACCATAGTCATCAGTTCCTTTCAAATAGCTTAGAATCCTTTTTACTGCCATCATGTGAGTTTCCTTGGGGTTAGCAGAAAACCTTGCAACAATTCCAATAGCTAGGGCAATATCAGGTCTACTATGTACAACATACTGTAGTTTACCAATGATTGATCTATAGAGTGTTTGGTTTACTTCTTTTGTGACATCTTTTGTCAGCTTCTGTCCAGTAGCCATGGGTCTCCTCACTCATTTGGACTCTTCCATATTAAGAAATTGAGATGTCATATATATGAGAAAGTAGAGCCTATGATTCTTATGTTAGAATCTTTCCACATTCCAATCCGATATAAATCACATTCATATCTTCATATTTGCACTTGTGACTGGTGATGATTGTGTAATTTTCTGATGTCTATTAATAATGGCCCAATGATGAAAATAAGTTCCTTACCATTCTCTAATGAATGATGAACACAAATTCCTATCTTATAGTTGCTCTATTGCAAGTACACCTTTGCATTTTCATGTAGCTTGCATTGTTAGACTTCATGTTAATTTGCATTTTAGGATGCATTATGATTTTGAGAGGGTTTCCTTCATCTTTCTTGTGGACTTTTAATCAAATGTGATCATGTCTGATCTTCATTTCCTTATCTTCTTTCATGATCTCAATTGAAATTTTCTATCTTAAATAGTTGATTAATTTTTGGGTATTCTCTTTCTTAAGGAAAATTCTCCTTCTTCTCTCCATTTCTTTCCACCTCTTCCAAACATCTATCTTTCGTTTGCTTTCACCCCACTTCTTTTCTTCTAATTCAACCTTGGGGCATAATCTTTCATGCTTGATGATCTACCTTGGTTCTGTGATCCTTATATTTTTCATCTTACATCAAGAACCTTTTTTTTAGTTCGATTTGATTAAATTTATTAATTTGTTGTTTCTCCTCTATCTCATTTCAATTTCCATCATGAGGGGGCAGTACCTATCAAACATCAATCCTTGATTCATCTTTATCAATCCTATCAATTGCTCCACTTGGGGCAACCTTGCTTTAGATTCTTATCTTGGACATGTCAATTACCTATTTATAGGGGTGTTGCCCTTTTCTTTTTCAAATAGCTTATCTTTGTCCTTATGTGTTCCCATTCGTCGATCACATGTCTGGGTTGTTTTGTGATCCCAAATCATCACACTTAAAATGCATTCTTTGACTACATGTGTTCCCATAAAGACTACACATTGATCAAAGAGGGCCAAATGTATGCACCCTAAAATGGTCGCCTAGACTATGGGCACCTATTTATCAATTTATCAAATTCTTGAATCAATGCTTTGTAACATTTTCAATTCAAATACGTTTCCTTGATCAAATCATAATTAATTCAATTATTTCAATATTTCCTAAGGTTTGATCATTTCATCAATTATCTTATTTAATTAAAATAATACAATCCCTTTTTATTAAATAAAATAATCTTATTTAATTAAAACCTCTTTTTAATTAAATAATTTTATCTTATTTAATTAAAATCTCTCTTAATTAGATAATCTTATCTTATTTAATTAAAATCTCCTTTTTAATTAAATAAAATAATCTTGTTTAATTAAAAGAAAATCCCTCTTTTATTTAACTAAAATCCCCACTTAAATCCCTCTTTGTGATAAAAAAGGAAATAAATTAAATAAAAATAAATAAAGCTCCTTTTTCTTCACACATATTCCTAAGTGGTGGGCTTTTTTCCTCTTAATCATAGCCTTTGATTTTGCCTTTTGAAGATATGAGCACATGGATCAACCAAGATTTAATCTCAACCATTGCTCATTTCTTTTTACCTCTTAATCTCTTCCATTCATTGCTCTTTAAAAGGAAACCTATCCTTCTCATTTGGGGATACACTTTTATGCTATTGTTATGCTGTAGGTTTCGAGAGCGATCTTGGAGGAGAGTTTGAGCATTTGAGCTTGAACCATGCAACTTCTTCTTCTTGTCTTCTTCTCTGATCCATTCATGAAAATTTATTTAGAGTAGATTCATGTTAATTTAGATGCATATTTCCTTTCAATAGATTAATCTTGCATATTTATTTTATAGATTAACTTTCATATTTTCTTTCATGCATTGTTATCATATAGATTAGTTTCCTTCCATGCATTGTTATCATATAGAATAGCTTTAATTCTCATTTGCAATGCATATTTGGTGATCATTGAGACTAGCATTCTTGTTCTTTCTCTTTGAATCTCTCATTTCATGGTGTACTTGCATGGGCATAAGTAGGTCTAAACTGAGGGTCTTCATAAAAAAACCTTGCACTCCATAAATATGGAGCTATGAGTCGCCATTCGAGACCTCATTCTTGAGCAATATTGAATATAATGACTCATAGAAGTGTGTCACATTTTTAGCACACAATTATTTGGTATCTGATCAATCTAACTCGGGTCCCTAAGGATCAATCCTTATTGTGGAGATGGTTCTCAAAAACTTGATCTATTAGGAATTGGGGCAATCTAACCCTGGCTCCTAAAAATCAAGCTTTGTTTTGGAGATGATTTTGAAACTCAATTTAATCAGCGTCTGGTCAATCTAACCTATATATTGTGGGACTAAGCTTCATTCTCGAGATAATCCTAAAAATCTGTATTGACTATCCTTCAAATGGATAGGTATTGGGGCAATATAACCCTGACTCCTAAAGATTATGCCATGTTATGGGGATAGTCTTTTAAAGGTGGAAATCTATTTAGTATCTGAGGAATCTAACTCAGGTCCCTGAGAATCAAGCTTCAATCTGGAGATGATTCTTGAAATCTCTTTATTTTGTATCTGAGCAATCTAACTCAGGTCCCTGAGAATGAAGCTTTTTTCTAGAGATGGTTCTTGAAACCTCATCTATTAGGTATTTGAGCAATCTAAATCAAATCCCTAAGAGTCAAGCTTCATTCAGGAGATCATTCTCAAAATCTCATCTTCTAGGTATCAGGGAAATCTAACCTAGATTCCTTAGAGTTAAGCTTTGTTCTGAAGATGACCATCAAAAAATTTGACTTGACCGGTGTCTCAGAAATCTAACCTAGACTTCACAAAGTTAAGCTCTCTTCTGGAGATGGCTCTAAAACCTTCGTCAATCAATCTTTGCATCAACCAATTCTTGTATGCTTCAAACATCAGACTATTCTTTGAATCATTGCATTGTTCACACATCAATTCAAAGAGGGGAAAAATGTAATACCCCAAAATTGGAATCATGCAACCCTAACCAGTTTTGTTGCATTAATCAACCTTCTGAATCATCAAAGTCCTATTATACTAGGAAATTCTGAGTTTTCACTGACTCTACTCGACCGAAGTGTCAAATTTAGAAAATCCTAAATCTGCGTTAATCATATACTATATTTAATTACTAAATATCAATATCAACTGGCTAAATAAACCCTATGATTAAATTAATTGAATTACAAAGTCCTAGCACTTTAATTAAGTTAAATTCACCCTTTTAGCTAAAATATTTAAAAAGGAATTAAATAATATTTAATTATTAAATAAATATCCTCATTTCAATAATTGAATTTAATTGTTCAAATAATTGAGAAAAATACATTTATGAGGTCATATTCTACTTATTTAATTAAATATTCTCTCCAAAATCTTATCTCCAATTCAGAAATAGAAACTTTGAGTTAACTGTCATTTAAAAGGGAAACAAATCAGTTAAACATAAAAAGACAATAGTTGATGATTTCTCTCAAAAGAAACTTTCTATTCTCACCTGGATTTCAATAAGTTAACTATTTCTCTCAAAGGAAACTTTCTATTATGAACGGTGTCTCAGTCTATAAAAGAACTTCCTCATTTCTCATTAAAAAAAGTGGAGAATTCATTGTTGCATCGAATTGTTGTTGCACTTTCAATTCAATAGTTTTCATGCAATAGACTAATATCATTTTCTAAGATTAATCATGTCTAGTTTATCTTCTTTAAATCATTCTTAGATTAATATCATTTCTAGTTTACTATCATGTTCATTTCATAGCTTAATCTCATGCTTAATTCTTAGATTAATCTAGCAATCTTTCATTCCTAGATTAATATTGCACTACATTTCTAGATTAAATCCTCCATTCTAGTAATGGTCTAGGTTGTTGGACTCTCAATTTTGAGAGCTTATTCAAAACCCCGTCTAGATAGGAGGCAACAGGTTGACTCACGCAGGCATGCAAGATGGATAATTTTATATCCATTCTTGTATGTGACTAGTGAACAATGACCATGTTGAAGTGTATGGATAAATAATAAGGCCACATTTAGCATATACATTTGACACTTTATAACAGTATTACTGTTAATCCTCTTCTTTTCAATATGCACTGTCATTTAATTTGATCCATCCTTATGCACTTTTATTTGATAATATTGATATGCATATTCATTCCTTTTCAAAAAACATAACATTTAATCTTTACTTGTGTAGTAATAGAATACAGTGTTACCTCATTTTTTAATTGCAAGCAACAATTGATATCCTTCTCTACACCACTCTATTCTTTGCACATACATCTTTCATCTTTCATGGTATATGCATCTTCCAGCAGCATCACTTTACTCTGCATTTTGTTTCAATAGAATTTAAACCTATAACAACATGCTTGCATCTTGTACCAACCTTTATTAACTACATCTCCTTCTTCTGCATCTTCTGATTTCTGAAATCATGAACTCCTAGCATTCTTTGATTACATGTAATAAATCTTGTGAGGTTTGAGCATGGTCTCGTGAAACTTATTGCATTCTTCTTTTTCATCTGCAACTAGTGATTTCATAGATCATACTTCCTTCTACATTTTAATACACTTCTATTCATTTTGCTTGCACACACCATCAAATAAACATGTTAGGTTAGTGGACATAATTAACCATTCAATATTTGTGTGTCAGTGCCATGTGTAATGAAATTCATGCATAAATGTTGGTTGATTGGTTGTGTTTACCATCTTAACATATTGATGTTCTGAAAAAGGTTTCTCAGCTAGAGGAACTAAGTCCCTTTAATTTATATTTTTGGTTTTCCAAACAACTCTTGAATAATGTAGAATGATGACCATATACAGTAAAATGTTTCATGGAGTTATGTCCCTTTGATAATGTTATTTAGTTGATGTAGATGCATACTTTTCCATTGTATTGATGTTATTGGTAGATTTATAGTTTTGAAAGTCTGACTGTTGTATGTTATTTTTGTTTCCATGCATTTATTAGATCCAATTTGGATCTAACACTTTTTTGTTTTCATGATGCAGGACATGACCCTAGACCTAGAATGAAGAACTCACATGAAGATTAGATAGATGACAAACAAACAACTCCCATCTCATAGAATCAAAATTTAGAAGGCAATGAATGGACCCTTACTCATGCTTCTATCACGCTTTATTTTCTGTAATTACCTGTAAGTTTCAATATGAAAGATGTAATATGGAAGAAACCTATGCTTATTACATTCAATTTTGATGCACAATGTAATGATCAATTATGAATTTGAAAATCTGAATGTGACCAATACTTAGAGTATAGTTTAATCTGATAATATGAATGTAATGGAAATGTATTTCATCTTCATTACTAAATATAAATGTTAAAGAGGTGTACCTTCATGCAATTTTCTATTTCTTATGATTGTCATATTGCATGTGTAAAATTAGGGTAACAATTTTGACGACCTCTGTTAGATGTATTCCTACTAGACATGAACTTTAGACCTTATTCCTAGGGCAATGGAGTCAAAACTAGAACATAAAAATGCAACCTTTATTGAAATGAAAATGCAACCTAAACTAGGAATCATGAAAGATAACTAGGACTTATGCAACCTAACTATGACCCTATGCCAAGAAGGCACTTTATTAAAAATGAAACCTAAAGACTCCTAGTGCTTGACAACACTTATTGAAATGAAACTTTAAACTGAAAGCACTAACCCTCAAACCAAAGCTTGAGAAAGATCCCATTGACTGGGATATCTCTCCATCTATGGTGGATAGTTGAAAGGAAAATTTTTCTTTATGCACTCAGTGATGACAAATGGACCTGACCAAAAATTGTAAAATTTATCATGTTGCCATGGTCTACTCTTAAGCACATCCCATTTAAGGACTTGGTCCCCCCCTTTGAAATCCCTAAGTGTATCCTTCTTTTCAAAAGACCTCTTAGTTTGATTCTACCTTAGCTCAATATTCCTTAAGGCTGTGCTCCTTTTCTCTTCTAGCTGTAATAATTTAGCATAACTCAATTTAAGAGGATCTTCATCTTCAAACAACACCATCTAATCATCCAATTGTCAAGCTGGAAACTCAGTAGAAATATGTAACCTTGCTTCCTTACCATAAACCAAGACATAGGGTAAGCTTCCAGTGATCTATTTTGGTGTAATTTTTTCCAGCCATAGTGCTCCCTTGAGTTTTTAATGCCAATCCCTCTTGTTATCCTGTAAATTCCTTTTGATAATCCTTATTAGGTTCTTGTTAGTAGATTCAACAATTCCATTACTCTGAGGGTAATAGTTAGATGATGTATTCAGGTAAATCCCATTTTTAACATCCCATCTTGTTATTCTAGAACCAACAAAAGCCAATGCATTATTTAAAATAATTGATTGAGGTACCCCAAACGTGGTTATAATATCTTCATAGAAGTTGAGAATAGTAGATCCAGTTGATTCTTTTGATGCAATATCTTGGTCCATCTTGTAAAGTAGTATGTAGTAGTTAGGGTCTGTTTGTGACCTACACTAGAATTAGGTTTAATGGGGCCTATTAAGTCCACTCCCCACTTGATAAATGGTTGTTCAACAATGATAGGCTTGAGTGGAAATGCTGCTATCCTTTGTTTTCCTACAAAAAGAGCACATTTTTTACATCTTCTTACCCAATAATGGTCATCCTTAAAAAGATCAGGCCAATAATAACCCGCCCTTAATATTTTCCAAGCTAGAGTTTTAGGATTGAAGTGTCCTCCACATGATCCATCATGGAATTCAAATAAAAATTTTCTTTGATCAGTAATATCAATGAATTTTAGCAACATTCCAGAAAAGTCTTTTCTATAAAGCATAGCATTTATCAAAACATAAAGGATAGATTGCAATCTGAAATACCTCCTTTTAGCCTTATCAAGATCAGTTGGACATTGTCCATTTTGTAGAAATCTTCTCATATCAATCAACCAAGTATCTAGTTGATCATTAAGTACATGATTGTCTTGAAGTTGGTCAACCTCCTCATTGCTTTCAGCTTCCTATTTTTTCATTTGTGTAGACAAAACCTTTCCTCTAACCAGCTTGGTTACATGGATATGCACACCATATTCCATCAGTCTTGTAATCCTTCTTGCTCTTTTCTCATTTACATCCTTGTTCAACAAAAAATCTTTAATTCTAGGATGTGTAACCATTAGATGAACTTTATTTCTAGAAACAATATGTGTAAACTTCTTGAAAGATTTAATAATATCAAGTACATGTATCTCAACAAAACTATACCTTTGTTCATATTCATCCATTCCTTTGCTGAAAAATGCAACGGGTTACTCTAAATTTTCATCATTCTTCTACACCAACACAACTGAAACTGTATCATAGCCTCCAAAAGTATATAGAATAAAATATTTTAAAAAATCAGGATTAGCTAATGTAGGGGTTGATGATAAGGTTTGTTTAATCTACTCAAAACTTGATTTTCCTTCCTTAGTCCAGCTGAAAGGTACATTTTTTTTAGCATTGCAGTTAAGGGATTTAATAAATTGGCAATGTCTAGAATAAAGTGTCTTACAAAATTAATTCTGCCAATAAAACTTTGCAGCCCATTTTTTTGTTTTGGCAATGATAAATCAGAATTGCATGGATCCTTTCAGGATCTATTGTTGTACCCTCATTTGAAACTTGGTATCCTAACAGTTTACCTTCATGGACTGCAAAAACTATGTTTTTAGGATTGAGAGAGATTCCAAAATCTCTGTATCTTTGAAGCACTTGCCTTAAATAGCCTATATGTTGATCTACAATTTTTCTCTAAATTGTAACATCATCCAAGTAAACCAAAACAAATTTATACATTACATTCTTGAAAGACATGTCCATAGCCTTTTGGAATGTGGCTCCTGCATTTGATAAACCAAATGAAATTCTTTGGTATACCATTGCTCCCCATTTAGTGGTAAAGGTTGTTTTAAACTGATCTTCTTCCTTCACTAATACTTGATTATAACTAGAAAAACCATCTAGAAGGGAAAGCCTCTCAGAACCAGAAATATACTATAATATTTGTTCCATGGATGGAACAGGGTGTCTATCTTTAAGAGATGCCCTATTAAGGTCTCTAAAATCCACACACAATCTAATTTTGACATTCTTCTTCCTCATAGGAACTAGATTTGAAACCTAAGATGTATGTTTTATTGGGAAGATAATCCCACTATCCAGCAGTTTATTGAGCTCTTTAAGAATTAGGGGCTCTAATTTGAGGTTTATTGGCCTTTTTCTTTGCTTGATTTTCCTAGAATTGGGCTCTAATTCAATGGTGTGTTGGGTTAATTAAGGGTCAAACCCTTTCAAATCAGCATAATCCCAAGCAAAAACATGATTAAACTCCTTGAACAAAGCAATAAGAAGCTCTTTATCTTGAGGAGAGTTAACTTTACCAACCTTTACAAATTTATATCCAAATTTTTCTAGCTCCTCATAATGATCTTCCTTGATGACCATGCTGGTTTTGCTCTTCTTAAACTATTCATCAGAGTTGAAGATGGACTCCAAACTGACCAGTCCTTTAGGCATCTTACTGGACTTCAATTGTATGATATGATCCTCGAATTGTTATTTTTCTTTGCTATATTTTGGGGCTGCAAAGTCATCTATTTCTGCCATAAAACTTAAGATATTCTCATCAGTATTGAAAAATTTCCAATTAATTTTATTATCTCGGATGGATGGCCTAACAACAATCTGAATATGGGATTGATCACTATTTACACCTTTATTCTCAGAAATTGTAACTTGAGCACCAATGGAAGCTAATCTATTAGCATGTTGGTTTTTTATTTCTAGGTACAAAAATCAGATTGAATGAATCAAAATCAGCTAGAATATCTAATATCCTAGAATTATACAACTTTAAGAGATCATGTTTACTAGAATTCAGAGCTCTCACCTGATTAACCACTGATTCACTGTCTCCAAATGCCCTTAAACACTTAACATTTCTTCTTCTTTCCCACTCTAAGCCCTGAATCAGATCTTCATATTAAGCCACATTGTTAGAACATGGAAAAGATAATCTAAATGTAGCATAGTATTTCTCACCATCCAGTGACACAAGCATAACCACTGCACCAACTCTATCCTTGTCTTAGGATCTGTCAAAATATAATTCCCAAAGCTGATTAGGCTGTTCTGAATCAGTACCATGTGATTTTATCAAGTTAGACATAATAGGATAAGATTCAACAATCATATAATTACCAAAATGAGTATCATAAATAACACTATCTTTGCTGGTAAAGGAATTTCTAGTTGTCCACTCATTCAACAAAATATCAGGGATGCCTTCTATCTTAGTATCAAAGGCTAGATAATCTTTAAGATCACCAGCATCTATGCTCACACAACTAGCATTAATAGGGCTTGGAATATATGGATCTATGTGATCTTTGGTCAACAATTCTGATTATATGGTCACTTTTGCACCATATCTAGTCCTAAATAGCATGCATGACCAATCAGATGAGAAATATCCACCTGTCTTTGTAGTAAAATCTCTAGATAAATATAGGGAAAAATAAGGAGGTAGATCTATAACATAGATATCTTGCTGAATAGAGAAACTTGGGTAAGCATACATGGTCAAAATAGCATTTTTAACAACACCTAAAGTGTGGACTGATGAACCATCTAACTTAATAACTCCTTTATCAAGAGTTTCATACTTCAAATCATGTAATTATGGAAACTTCTCGGGCATTAATGTGCTGGTTGTACCACTATCAACCATGCAATTATGCACTAATTTATTACCAATTATCAAGGAGACATAAAAAAGAGGTGGCTTAACATTTGTAACTTTCTTACCATCCTTTCATGTTGTTCCTTGCACATCTGTAGCCCTTGAATTAGCCAAAAAAATTCCTTGAAGGCTTCTTTAGGGCTTGCAGTAAACTTGTTGTCCCTTTAGACAACTCTTCCTTAACTATATGTGCCTGCCCTAAATCTGCCTACTCTGGAATGGCTAAATAATCCCATATAGAAATAGAAACATTAATCTTCTTCATATTGTCAACAAAATTTTAAGGAACAACAAACTATACCTTTTGAGGAGATTTACCAATGATCTAATCCGCATGCTTCTCATACTGCTCCTTGGTTGCAAGAGATGAGTGTTCTTTTAGTATTGAAATATGAGGCATGGGTGATGACTGAGTTGTAGCAGAAATATTAGTAGCTGATTGTTCTGATTCTAGAGATCTCTTCTTGGCTCTTGTATTTTTTGATACAGTTGAATCATTACTTAGCCCACCAAATTCTTCCTCTTTCCAATTGAGAAAAGAAGTGTCTAGAGCACCTAGATTCGGTTGTTGTTGAGTCTCATCAATGGATGCATCTTATTGTGAATCAATCATACTTTGAACCATTAGATCCTAATTAAGCACTATGTTAGTGCACTTTGACTGATTGTGGGGCTGCCCACAAGGATAACACCACTCATACCTAGGAGCATGGTTATTTTGGTTAGGAAAAATATCCCTAACAACATTAATAGGTGCAGGATTATAAGGCCTATAAGGCCTTTGGTTCCTATTTTTCCTATTGGTATTCTTATTTCCTTGGTATTGCTACTTGTTACCTTGGTAAATGGGTTGTTTAGGCTATTGTGATGAGGAACTAGAAAACTCATTTTGCATATGGGCTACTGGATTTCCTTGAGCTTGCTTCCTTTTAAGGTTTACCAACTCATTTCCAAATGTTTGAAATAAAATTTTAATTTTTTTTGGATGTCTTTTATGCTTTGCATCTCATAAGAAGGGGTAGTGGGCATCATTTCTTCATTTTTGTAAGATGGTAAAGGTTCTATATGTGGGGTAATCAATGGTATATTGGATTGGATGCTAGGAAAGAAAGGAATAGGTGGTCTAGGAGCTATCTTCCTTGCTAGAATAAGATGGTTCTCTTCTCTAATTGAAATATCAAAAGGTTGAGGTAAAGAAGTTGCCCCCATAGTTTGGATCATAACTGAAATGTCACTATTTAGACTCTTTAGGAAGTATAAAAATGCATATTTAGTAGAGGGTCTTACCATGGCAGGAATCATATTCCATGTCTTTTGAAATTAGAGATTGAAATTACTCATCTCTTCTTGTTGAGCCCTTTTGATAGTAGTTAGTTGTTCCACCAAAGAAAGATTATCAGATTTATCTTCAAATGTTTTTGACAATTCCTCACCTAGTGCATCTCATGAAGCAATTGATCCAACTCAGATAGTTTGTAACCATTCCAATGCTTTTCCCTTCAATGATGCAACTAATAGGTTCAAATCCACATCCTCCATGATGTGATAAACATTGCAAAGAGATGCAACATCTCTAATATGCATAATAGTTTTTGTTTGGCCTTCTCTCATGAAAGATGGTAACCCTTTTAAGGCTACCAATGGAATTTTGTTGTGATTGGAAATCCTTAAAGGGCTTCCTTGATCAAAGGGTACACATGGAAACCTTCTAGCCATTCTTGGTGGTGTTGTAGTAGAAATTGAAGGTGCTCGTTGCTCTTCTTCTGCTAGTTATTCAAGAACAACTTGAATTTGAAGTGTTGGAGGAATTTTTGAATATTCTTGATCTGAATATGGAAAATTAGTGTAGAAGGTGGGAGGAGCTAAGCTTCTTCCAGACCTTCTTTTCCTTGGTCTTCCTAGTTTCCTACCCCTCACTACAGGCTGAAAGGAGAGCTATTTTGGACCTCTAATCTCTCTCTGCAAAGTTCTTCCTCTCCTAGTATGTGATAGTTGTAAATATTCAAAGTATCTTCCACTCCTTGTTTGGATTTTGTTCATGTATCACAAGGAGTCCCACTGCACATGCCAAAAGATGTTAAGGCCTTGAAATATCACCCTAACTCAAGCATTAGGGCATACTAATATCTCATGGTAACAATGGAAACCTGGCTGTGTTGTGGGTGGACTCTGATTAAGGAGGAATCTCTAGATTCTAGGCTGATTTCTACTTGATTTGGAATATCACCTTTGATAGATTTATGATTGGGGAAAAGGGAAAAAGATGACTAAAACTGAATAAAAAAAAATAAAAAGGTGATACACCCAATTTGATTCAGACTTATCAAAATTTTAGGTTGGCATCCATAGGACACACACTACTAAGATTTGTAGTACCATTCACTACTCAATGCATAGGCTGACCTAAAACTCACTATTAGGGTTTATACCACTAATAGTGACAATTCTGCCAACAAACATGTAGATTCTGGAAAAAGGTTATTCTTAATAACCTACAATAGGAATTAAATCAATTCTCTAATCTATGTTGTGAAGCAATTTACACTTAAATGCAAAAAAATTGGAAGGAATGATAACAGAAGCTCAGAAAAATGTATGAAAAATGTGGACAAGCTTTATTATCTTCAAAATATGCAAACTAGTTACATGAGAAAGTACAAAATATGCAAAGGAATATTTACATTCCCTTGTACACAATCTGCATAAAACATGAACCAATGGCTAAAAAATGCATGAAAAAGGTGTAAAGGAACAAAAATCTCACTAAGCCACATTCCTCTCCAATTCTGAACCCCTAAAAGTGAGAAAGAGGCTCAACTATATACCCCTCAAGGCTAAATTTGAAAACCTAACCACCTCCAAAAGTCCTCCAAATCAGAAATAAATCCCTAAATCTAAGGCAGAATACCTACCCAAAATCTAGCCCCTAATGTTGGCATTTTGAAAAAATATACATCTCTTCACAAAACATTACCAACATATAATTTATATTACATCCAAAACTCAAAAATACCCATATCACCTAACCTCCACAACATATGAAAACCCTAACCCATGACTATTAGGAATAAGGTGTCTCAACCTTGGATAATTCCTATTCTTATTATTTATTTTGTAAAATGTATTTCTTGCAAATAATGTAATTAAGTGTGAGTGTACATGTCTAGTTGGTATGTTGATGTGTCACTCCACTTGATGTGTTGGCATCTGGAATTGTGTGTAAGGAGATCATGGATGAAACGGTTATGATGGATTCCTATGACATGTAAGAGCTATTTCTAGAAGGTTCTATGATAGGTGAAGACATGCAATGACATGTGGCAACTGATAAAGTTGAGTACTATACACTCTTCCACAATTGTGGGGTTTGGGTTCCTATTTTCTTGGAGAATGGTAAAACCCTAATGTGGCTATCTTTGGAAGTTGCCCTAAAAAGGAAAGCGCATGATATAAGCATTTTTTAGGGTTGCAGACAGATATAGAAAAAAGAATGTATTGTTGGTATTATCTAGAGCTACTGGATTAGTCTGTGTATGTCGATTGTGTCCTTAAAGAATTTGCATGGCAAGTGTGTTGTAACCATTGTGTTGAAGATAATACATTGTGTAGGTTTTGGAGTGCTAGGGTTTTTTACCAAAAGGTTTTCCCCAGGGTAAATATTTGTGTCATTCTCTATTTTTTGTATGCATGGTATATGGCTGCAATATCATTGTTAAAGTAGTTAACGAATCTGAAATTGTAAGGATTTAAAAGAATTTGCACAATACTTTCCTTTAGAGATTAGT
>MU227846.1:2971534-3014484 GCA_018584345.1 Thuja plicata
CTATGGATGATGAGATGGCTTCATTGGAGAAAAACAAAACTTGGGACCTTGTACCTTTGCCTAAAGGGAGAAAATTTGTTGGCTGTAAATGGGTGTTCAAGAAGAAATTCTGTGCAGATGGTAGTGTACAAAGCTAGATTGGTTGCAAAGGGGTATTCACAGATAGAGGGAATAGATTATGGTGAAATATTATCTCATGTTGCAAAGTTTACATCCATTAGATTTATGTTATCTCTTGCTGCATCATTTGATTTAGAGATAGAATAGATGGACGTGAAGACAAATTTCCTTCATGGTGATTTGGAGGAAGAGATTTATATGTCACAGCCTGAGCACTACATTTTTAAAGGTAAAGAATCCTTAGTTTGCAAATTAAAGAAATCTCTATATGGTTTGAAGCAATCTCCTAGGATGTGGTACCTTAAGTTTGATGCCTTTGTGTTGTCAATTGGATTTGTAAGATAAAAATTAGATCATTGTGTTTATTTGAGAGTTGAAAATGATCACCTTCTTATTGTTGCATTATATGTTGATGATATGTTGCTATTTGGGAAGGGTAAGGGTATGATTTATGATTTTAAATCTCAGTTGTTAGCATAGTTTGAGATGAAAGATCTTGGGGTAGAAAGGTACATCTTGGGTATGGAAATTAGTAGAGACAGGTCTAACAGAAAAATTTGGTTGAGTCAAAGTAAGTATGTAAAGTCTGTTTTGGACAGGTTCAGCATGGCAAATTGTAGACCACTATGTGTTCCTGTTTCAGTGGGAACAAAGTTATCTGTAGACGATTGTCCAAAATATCCTAGTGAGGTGGAGGACATGAGTAGAGTACCTTATGTGAGTGCAGTTGGTAGTCTTATGTATGCTATGTTCTGTACTAGACCAGACATTTCCCAAGCAGTGGGAGTCCTGAGTCAGTGTATGGCTAACCCTGGACGGGTACATTGGGATGCAGTTAAGCGAGTATTCAAATATTTGAGGGGTACATCAGATTACTCCATATGTTACCATGGTAACTCTTCTAGATCTCTACATTCAATTTGTATTTATAGGTTTGTGGATTCAGATTGGGCACGTGATATTAACAGTAGGAGATCCACCAATGCTTATGTGTTCACTATGTTTGGTGGTGCCATCAGTTGGATGAGTAAGCGAAAACCTATGGTTGCTTTGTCCACTATAGAAGTTGAGTACATCGCTGCTACTCATGCTTGTAAGGAAGCCATTTGGCCTAGGAGATTGTGTTCTAATGTTGGTGTTGATGTAGAATAGATGACTATTTGGTGTGACAGTTAGAGTGCTATTTACCTTGTGAAGAATCCAACTTTCCATGCCAGAATGAAGCACATTGATGTGTAGTTTCACTTTGTGAGAGATATGGTGAAAGATGGAAAGGTAAATTTGGAGAAGGTAGATAATGTGAAGAATGTTGCAGATGCATTAATGAAACCAGTGGGCACTACAAAGTTTAGATGGTGTTCAGATTCTATGGGCCTTTTGGCTTATAGCAGTTAGTTCCTGTTATGTTCCTATTGTTCTTAAAAGGATTTCGACAAGTGGGAGAATGTTAGGAATAAGGTGTCTCAACCTTGGATAATTCCTATTACTATTATTTTTTTTGTAAAATGTATTTCTTGCAAATAATGTAATTAAGTGTGAGTGTACATGTCTAGTTGGCATGTTGATGTGTCACTCCACTTGATGTGTCAGCATCTTGAATTGTCTGTAAGGAGATCATGATTGAAATGGTTATGAAGGATTCCTATGACATGTAAGAGATATTTCTAGAAGGTTCTATGATAGGTGAAGACATGCAATGACATGTGGCAACTGATAAAGTTGAGTACTATACACTCTTCCACAATCGTGGGGCTCAGGTTCCTATTTTCTCAGAGAATGGTAAAACCCTAATACGACTATCTTTGGAAGTTGCCCTAAAAAGGAAAGTGCATGATATAAGCATTTTTTAGGGTTGCAGATAGATATAGAAAAAAGAGTCTATTGTTGGTATTATCTAGAGCTACTAGATTAGTATGTGTGTGTTGATTGTCTCCTGAAAGAACTTGCATTGCAAGTGTGTTGTAACTGTTGTGTTGAAGATAATACATTGTGCAGGTTTTGGAGTACTGGGGTTTTTCACCAAAAGGTTTTCCCTAGCGTAAATCTTTGTTTCATTCTCTATTTTCTATATGCATGGTATATGGCTGCAACATCATTGTTAAAGTAGATAACAAATCTGAAATTGTAAGGATTTAAAAGAATTTGCATAATACTTTCCTTTAGAGATTAGTGTAGGAAGTTGTTTATGCACCTGAGTTTCCTTACAATGACATATACCCTGACCATGCCTAAATTCAACACCCTCACTAAGGTCAACATGACCAATCTCAATGAAAAAAATATCTCTATCCATCATGGCATATGTTTTACAGTCATGGAATTAGGATGTGGTTATCATGCACTATAGTCTATTAGGCATTAACTCCATCTCTGACAACGGATTCCAAATTTACCAAAACTTGGCATAGGCATTGTTTTTGCATCTCATTTGGATTTTTTCATTTGGGGAAGATGTTAGGGTTTTTGAAACCCTAACCTTATGGCGCCACCATGCTATTATTGTGGCATTGTTTTTGGATTCTCTATTGTTGCTCTGTGTTTGGATTGTCGATCTAGAAGTTGACACTATGATGTGGTAATTGTGTTGTTTCTTCTTTCGGATTTTCTCTTTGATTTTTTGGCTGGAAAATAGACTCCTTTCTGCATCTTTACTCCATCTCTGTCTATGGCTAGGAATGTGCATTCATGGAGATCGGGCTCCAACTAGAAGTGGGTAATGAAGAGATTAGGCTATCTTTATGTTCATAGCACTTGAGTTTAATAGAGCTCAGACTCATTGCATGCTTTGTCACTTGAGTTCATTGTTTCAAAAAAAAAGATCGGGCTCTCTTCTACACCACGGGTTCTATATTTAAACTGGAGTTTCATTATTGTAGTGTTTGTGTTTAACAAGAGCTTGGTTTCATGTCATCATGCATTGCAATATATATGTTCTTCTACATTGAACTTGGGCTCCACCTCTACTTGTCTTCATGTAACTTACATATAAGTTACTCTCTTTACACTTTGTCTTCTTTGTTGAATATGCCATTGTGATTTCATCTTTGCATTACTTGGATTTTGGAATACTTGAGTCATGACTTTTAATCATCAGTTAACTTGCCATTCTTCTTGCAATAATTTTGGGTTATTAAGATCTGGGTCTCCATCTTTTCTCGCCAATGATTTTGGGTTTTTGTTATTATGCTCTGATGTTATAGTCACCCCTCCTTTCTCTCCATGTTCTCTAATAGATAGAATTTTGTTGTGGTTTGGAAATGTGAGCCCCTAAATATTGATAAATCTATTGATGATGTCTTTATTTGGTAATGAAAATGACCACCATTGCTTCTGTTGTGAGGATATTGTCAGCTCCACTACACCCATATGATCATTATGTTTTAATTTTGTCGCACTCTGTTGAAATACTGACACTCTTTGTGCATAATGTCACCATTGTGTACTGGATGTTTGCATTTTTTTGAGACTGTGCCCTATCTTTATGCATAACATCTAAGGTTTATATTATATAGTCTCTCTCTGCAAAAATGACAAGCATTACATTTATACATAGTTACTACCTATAGTGGAAAAGTTACCCATGGGGTTCAAACATGGGCTCATGAATCCCATGTGAAACATTATGAAATAGAGGGCTCGGCCATTAAACATGCATATTTTATTTTTATTCCCATAGTTATTTTATATATATGTATATTCATTTTGGGTTACATATTGGTATTCAAACATAAATAATAGCATCAAACAATAGCATCTTCATATATGCATATACACTGTTTATTTGCACATGCACAATAATAGCATCCAACCATTGGTTCACCACATATGCATAATCCTTTGATGACAAAACACTGTTATTTGACTTACCATATATGCATAAACTTCATTTCTTTCATTTGAACATGTATAACAACATTAAATAATACCAATGTATACTTGAATATGCACATTGCTTGTCATTTGATTTTCATTATTGATTAGACATTTTGATATAACCTAAATGAGAGTGTCATTTACTCTTTAATTTTTCATATGGAACTATCACTTAACATGAATAACAACATTATTACTCAACTTTCATTTTTAAACAAACACTGCATTGAACATACATGATAGCATTATTGTTTACCTTTCATTCTGGCACATGCACTATATCTGAACATTCATCCCACAACATTAGACAATAACACTATTGACTTTTTCATCTTTGCACATGCATAATGATAGCAAGATTTGATTTAAATTCTTAATCCATAACAGTGTCACTGATTTTTCCCTTTAAGAACACGCTCTTTTGTTCAACTCTTGTGTATGCATGCATATTTTTGACAAAAGATATCACTGTTGAATATGCATACGTTCTTCCATTTGCTTGCAAAAATGGATGTCATTATTTTTTGGTTTTCTCTCCTTCAAAGATAGTCGTGTTCAGGATAGCATGATGATGAATTCTTTATTGCAATGTCAATACTGCATGAACTATGTACATGCATTTTCTCAATTTGATACAATGCAATTGGCTCATTTGTATGCATGTGTTTGACACTTTATAATAGTATTACCTGTTATTCCTCTTCTTTTCAATATGCACTGTCATTTAATTTGATCCATCCTTATGCAATGTTATTTGATAATATTGATATGCATATTCATTCCATTTCAAACAATATTACATTTAATCTTTACTTGTACAGTAATAGAATGCAATGTTGCCTCATTGTTTGATTGCAAGTACCAATTCATCTCCTTCTCTGCAACACTATGTTCTTTGCACACACATATTCCATCTTTCATGGTATATGCATCTTCCAACAACATTCCTTTACTCTACATTTTGTATCAATAGAATTTTAACTTGTAATAGTATGCTTGCATATTGTACCAACCTTTATGAACTACATCTCCTTCTTCTGCATCTTCTCATTTCTGAACTCATGAATTCCTAGCATTCTTTCATTGCATGTAATGCATCTTGGGAGGTTTGAGCATGGGCTCGTGACACTCACTACATTCTACTTTGTCATCTGCAACTAGTGAATTCAAAGATCATACTTCCTTCTGCATTTGAATACACTTCTGTTCATTTTGCTTGTGTACACCATCAAATAAACATGTTAGGTTAGTGGACATAATTAACCATTCAATGTTTGTGTGTGATTTCCATGTGTAATTAAATTCATGCATCAATGTTGGTTGATTGGTTGTGTTTACCATATTAACATGTTGATGTTCTGAAAAAGGTTTCTCAGCTACAGGAACTAAGTCCCTTGAATTTAGATTTCTGGTTTTACAAATAGTAACTCTTGAATAATGCAGAATGATGACCATATACGGTAAAAGGTTTCATGGAGTTATGTCCCTTTGATACTATTATTCAGTTGATGTAGATGCATACTTTTCCATTGTATTGATGTTATTGGTAGATTTATAGTTCTGAAAGTCTGATTGTTGTATGTTGTTTAGGTTTCCATCCATTTCTTAGATCCAATTTGGATCTAACACTTTTTTTTTTCATGATGCGGGAGAGGACCCTAGACCTAGAATGCATAATTGACATGAATATTACACAAAGGATAGACAACTAGCTCCAATATCATAGAGTCAACTTTTAGAAGGCAAAGCATGGACCCCTACTCATGCTTCTATCATCCTTTCTTTTTTGTAATTACCTCTAAGTTTCAATATGAAAGATGTAATATGGAAGAAACATATGCTTATTACATTCAGTTTTAATGCACAATGTAATGATCAATTATGAATTTGAAAATCTGAATGTGATCAATACGTAGAGTACAATTTAATATGATATTATGAATGCCATGGAAATGTATTTTATCTTCATTATTGAATCAAAATGTTAAAGAGGTGTACCTTCATGCGATTTTTTGTTGTTTATGATTGTCATATTGCATGTGTATAATTAGGGTAACAATTCTTAAAAGAGAAATCATAAGCATTCAAGATGTTTAAATGGTATAAAGATATAGTGAAAAAATGAAGTAGAAACAAACTAAAATCTCTAAGATCAGATAGAGGAGGAAAAATTTATCTCTGATGAATTCACTAAATTTGGTAATGAGCATGGAATTAAAAGATAGGTTTTTGCACGGAGAACACCACAACAAAATGGGATTTTTGAAAGAAGGAATAGATCAATTGTTGATTGTGATAGAACACTGATGATTGAGAAAGGCATCACACAAACATTTTGTAGAGAAGCTGTCATTACTTTTGTCTATACATTAAACAAAGTTCAATTGAAAAAGACTCCAATAAGACACCTTATGAGCTATGGTATGGATACACACCCAAAGTAAGTTACTGTAAAATTTTTGGAAGTCAATGTTATATTTTTAAAGATGATAGAAATGGAAAGCTTGACTCCAAAGGTGATGAAGGAATATTTCTAGGTTATTCTACCAAAAGCAAGGATTATAAATGTCTTAACAAATCCTGTAACAAAATCATTGAAAGTGCAAATTTCAAAGTTGATGAATTTGCTAAGAAAAGTGATAAGGAAAGTAGAAAGGAACTGGAAGACTACAACAGATTTTTCTATAGTGAAGAACCTAACACTCTGTCTGAGCAATAGTGTATCACCAGTGAGCGACATAATAATGCACCCGAGCATTAGGCTGCAAACACCAAAAATGAGGAAATTGCTCACAATGATGTACCGGGAGATGAAGATCAGAATGAAGGTCAAAATGATGATCAGAATGATGAACAAAGATATGAACTTGTACTCACCAAGTATGTCAGAAGACACCATCTACAAAACTAGATCATAGGAGACAAAAAGGGTGGAATGAGAACAATAAGTAATTCTATGAACACTAGATGTTTGATTTGTGATTTTGAGACTAAGTCTGTTAATACTGCACTTGAAAATTAGGAATGGGCCAGTGCTATGAATGAAGAGATTGAGCAGATTGAAAAGAGAAAAACATGGACATTAATACCTAGACCGAATGAAAAAAATGTAATTGGTACCAAATGGATATTCAGAAACAAGTTTAATGAGAATGGATAAGTCACAAGCTAGGAACAAAGCAAGATCAGTATGCAAAGGCTATGCACAAGAAGAAGGTATTGAATATGGAGAAAACTTTGCACCTATTTCTAAACTAGGAGTAAGATTTCTATTTTCTTATGCTACTTATAAAGGATTCAAAGTATAACAAATGGATGTGAAATCTGCATTCCTAAATGTAATACTAGAAGAAGAAGTATACATTGAAAAACCAGAAGGGTTTGTTGATCTTAACAAGAGGAACATGGTTTGTAGACTACACAAAGCCTTGTATGGATTAAAACAAGCACCAAGAGCATGGTATGAAAGACTTCACTCTTATCTTATAAGTATTGTCCATTTATAAGAATAATTGATAACAATAATCTATATTTAAAAGAAGATAATGACGATAACATTGTGATTTCTGAAATATTTGTTGATGATATCATATTTGGAGGTAATGGTATGCTATGAAAATAATTTTCTGATGAAATGAGAAATTAGTTTGAGATGTCAATGTTTGGGGAGATCAAATTTTTTTCTTGGTCTACATATTCTTCAATAGGATGTAGGCATCTACATCACACAATCCAAATACATCAAAGAAGTTCTCAAGATATTCAAGATGGAGGAAACGAAGCTAGTTGGAACACCTATGGAAAATGGATGCAAACTGCTAAAGGAAGACAAGTCAATAGAGGTAAATCAGACCCTATATAGATCTATGATTGGAAAACTTATGTATGTTATTCATACTAGAACAGATATAACACATGCATTTGGAATAGTTACAAGATTCTATGCTAATCCGAAGGAATCACACATGACTACAGTCAAAAGAATTTTGTGGTATCTAGAGAATACCGAAGACTATGGTCTGTGGTATAAAAGAGAAGGCAAATTTGAGCTTCAAGTCTATACAGATGTTGGTTGGGTAGGAAACATAGATGAGAGGAGAATTCTTTATGGGTGACAGACTTGTCACATAGATAAGTAAAAAGAAAGGATACATCTCAAAATCCACTGTAGAAGCAGAATATTTGGTTGTTGCTGCCAATTTCTCTAACATTGCATGGATCAAGAAATTATTGGAAGGTATGAATATGAAAATTATTGAAAAAGTAATTATCTATTGTGATAGTACAAGTGCTATAAAATTTTCAAAGAACCATGTCATGCATGATAAGACAGAAAATTGCTATCAAGTATCATTACTTAAGGGAAAAAGTGCAAGAGAAAGAGGTGATACTGGAATAGGTACAATCCAAAGAACAATTAGCAGACATATTCACAAAGCCATTTCCTAAAGATACATTTGAGTACCTAAGAAAGAGACTAGGGATCTAACCCTTGTCTACTGGTCGCTAAACTGACTAGAAGGTTGCATCATCCTACACACAATCAAAAGATTAATCACGTTGCTGCAAGATTAGAGAAAGAATGCAGTGATATATCAGTACAAGAAAGGTACTTATTTGAACCAAACACCACATAAATTGTTGGCTACTATAGAGCTATATTGTTGATGGAGAGTAAATTCATGGAATATATTAGAGAGAGATATATTTTGTTTGGTATTGTTGTCAAAGGGAGAGAGAGATCCAATTATAAAATATATATTCATGATAATCCAAAGTGAGAGAAAAGAAGAAATATCCATCAGTAAGAGGAACAGTCAAAGGGAGAAAAAACATTAGAGAAATATTCAAAGAAAAATCCATCTAAGGGAGAGAATTGGAGAAAAATTAACACTTCATATCTATCTAGAAAAGGGAGAAGAGATCTTGTACAACAAAGGGAGAAATAGAATCAGAAGTTGCTACATCTATCCAGAGAAGGGAATGAAGAATGAATAAAGTAATCTGCAAGAATCAAATCTAATCTAGAAGAGTTTACTGAGAGTCAGATATTTGAATTGGTTATAGAAAAATTAATTTGGGAGAGATTGATGAACTACAACTGATATATTTCATATTGTGTTAGTAGTATGTTTCCATCAATGCCAAAGGGAGAGATTGATGAACTATAACTGATTGAATGTTTGAAGATGATAAATTTGATGATCACTGAGATACAGAAAGTAAATGCAACACATTAAATTAGTTAATGTATTGTATGGTAATTGATGTCAACTTAATATGGTATGATTTCTCATATACATATTGTCACAACACTTGAAGAACTGAAAAGACAAAGTTTTTGTAGTCGATAATAATGTACACCGAGTGACAGTAAACCCTGATGGACCATGAACCCCAAGCACAGAAGTTCACAGTGTTACCCAACAGAAAATGATGCCCATGGAAGAATTAGAGAGCTAACTGCAATTGTCACTGAACAAAACTAAATTTGATGCCCGAGCTATTTGGAGTACTCATTGAGCACAACTAAAGTGTTGACTGATGAGAACTTAAGTTAGGATACGACAAAGTAACTTAACTACTAGGAGCTATATTTAGAGTTAATTGATTGATTAATTGTTTTGATTGATCAGTTAAATAGCTAAAGATAAGAAGGACATTTAAACCATGTTTTATTTTAGAAAACAAAGAGAGATTTCCAGAATAAAGCTAAACAAAGCATGAAGAGCTTTATTGATCAAGAAGTGATCAATGAAGAAAACAAGAAGGACAAGAAACAACTAAATCATGTCTATATAAAGAGAAAAGTAATTCCTTATGAAGAGAGGGATGCTAAAGAGAATTCTTGTGAAGATAAGAAGTCTTCATTCAGATTTGATCATACAAGCTAAAGAACAAAGCTATGAATTCTGCAGACATTGCACAACAGAGATGCAATAACATTCACTGAGAATAAATAAGTGGAGCAAAGGAAATGAAGAGAACATTGATCAGAAGAGGTATTATGGACTTGAAATAGATCTTAAAATATACAAATCAAAGTTGTATTAATGAATAGATCATCTATTGTTTTAGTTTAACCATTGAATCAAAAAATCTCTTAACTAAGTGGGATTTAACCATCCATTATATATTGAGATACAACCCAAGGGGTATCAAAAGGTTTTCATGTTGAAAAGATAGTGAATGATAGGTCAAGTGATAAAATGTTATTTTGAAATCCTCTAACAAGGTTGCACTTAATAGTGAGTTTGTAACCCTTAACAGGGTTGGCTCTTCATCGAGCTCACTTTAGAAGAGTGAAAATTTTGGGTTACCGGCCCCAAGTGTTTTTTCCCTGAACAGGGCTTCCATGTTAAAAATCCATGTGTCAAATGTGTATATGGTTCATTTCTTTGATGTTTTTCTTTAAACATTACTAAAATAGGATTGATCAGTAAACACTAAGTTATTTACTGTATTTTAGTAAAGGTTAAGAAAAGATAGACTGCTATTCAGTAAATCTTAAGAAAAGGATAAATAGTATAATCATCGAGTAGTATATACATGTTAGATTCATACAAGGCATACATCTTGTAGGACTAAAGATAACTAGTGGTTTTATATTTGTGGTATAAATTTTTGGTTGGATTATTGGATTAAGTTTTGAGGCCACTAATTCACTCCCCCCCTCTCAGTTATTCTAATAATATGGGATTAGAGGTAATAAATATTAACATCATACAGAAAATAGGTTGGATACAACACAACATGAAATCAATGGGTCATTTTGTAGTTAAAATCCTAATATAAAGACTGGGTAAACATTGTTTCAAAGACTAAAACCATATAATGTCAGGATAATAAAGTTTTTCAAACTTGTGGTTGCCATTACAATATTGAATTTTTTCTCACTATCAAGTTTTTGAAATTTTGTAGTATACATTTATGTCTTTCAAAATGCTTCTCCTAGTACACAAAGTGAGTTCATCTCATCCATTTTATGTTGTAAAAGAGATGATGCAACTGGTCAAATAAATTGCATAAAAGGAAGATGTGAAACTTGTGCTTATTTGGCACTTTTTTCTATGAAAAATGAAGACATTGATTTGAAAAAATGGTAAATTGCAGAATTATAAATATCTAAAGAATGAAACAAGATTTGGGAAATAATCCAAAATGTTGGATTATGTTGAAGAGGAGATAACTATTGGAGCATTTATAGAGAAATTTTAAAAGGTGATTCTACCCTACATTCATCATGCCATTTTTGCATAGTGGCAAGCACAATAATTACAAAGACAGAGAGACAATTTCTCACTTGAAAATATTCTAGTGATTGTTGATTTTACACAAAAATTATTCCTTTGTTCATCAAAAGGCCATTTAATTATAATAGTATGTTTCATAGCATAATAATATTATGGTATAGGTGTGTTATGAGTGCCATGCACAACTATTTTTTTATGGTGTTCAAAGCACAGTTTAAGTACGTGTCATCAAGAAAGAATAACAATTTTATATAAGTGATGATAAAGAGGATGACATTCATTATGTACCAAACTACTTCAATATTTTTTGAAAATTTGAAAGAAAGGGGCATAAAAATTGATACAAATTTTGTTTGGTCAGATGGATGTGGGACAATTTTCAAATCATCTAGACCATTTTATGCACTATATAGATATCATCATAATGATAAATTACCACATGTATATAGTTTCTTTGAAAGTGGACATGCAAAGGGTGAACATAATGGGGCTAGAGCTTACATCAAATGTATTGTACGAAAGTATCAAATGAATTATCAAGGAGTTCATATAAAGGATGCACATGATGTTGTTGAATGGTAGAAGACACATTTTGGACCAAACGAGGCTGGCACATACTCAAGATTGAGTCAAGCGGTACCATGTAGAGTATTTTGGGAGATAACTAGTATTTACATGTCTAAATTACACACACACACACACACACACACACACACACACACACATATATATATATATTCCTCTTTAAATTTTACATCATTTATTCAAATTTTAAAAATGAAATTCAATATTTGTCCCCTTTTTATGTTATTTATATGTGTTTAGGTATGGATAGAAAAACTATACATGGTTTCAAGACAAATATATAAGACACAATATTTGCATTCAGGTATGAGTACAAATTGTCACAATTGGACATTGAACACTGGGGAGTACTCATGTTTTCATTGTCATTGAATTGTCAAAAACAATGAGGAATGCATCAATTAGGAGTGAGGATATGTAGGTGCATAAAATTTGGTGCCACTTGTTTGGTGTATAAGCAACTAGGTTAGAAATCATTTTAGGTTTGAAAGTTGTTTGTAAGGTGTTTTGTTCTACCACTTTTGAAATGACTGAGCTCGATTTAGTCAACAAACACCATAGTTCTTTAATTTTTATTTTTTTCAATTGTGTGTGTGTGTGTGTGTGTGTGTGTGTGTGTGTGTGTGTGTGTGTGTGTGTGTGTGTGCGCGCGCGTGCACATTGTAAGAGATTGATGAAATTAATAAGAGTTATAGAGTGTGTTTTTAGTTTATCTTTGACATTTCATTGTATGTTTTCACATGCAAGTAGATTAGTTTGTTTTGTTTTGCAAGTTTGTGAGTTTATGGCCCATTTTGGGTTGCATGGATTATATAGCTCCTTGTGATTCCTGAGTCCATGTTGAGAGCCATGTACCTTGATGGAATCCGAGATAATCCCTTGTACACAGTTTTATCTTATGTTTTTGTAGGAGAGGTGTTGAGCATGAAGGTGGAGTTCTTGCCCTAGGCAAGCTTGGTGATAGTCCTGTTAGGGAAGAAAGAGGAAGAAAGATGTTGTAAGAGAGTTGGCTAAATGTGTTGGTTTATCCAAGAGAATGAATGTACCCTTTTAGGTGTAGTAGGCATGGAGAGATAACTCTTTGGTGGGGAACTGGGTCTTAAGTGAGAGGTGAAGATCTTAGTGACTTCTCTTAGTTAGGGTTTATAATAACCTAGAAGGTCTGAGAGAGAGACCTTAGAGCAGAGTCAGGATGACTCTCTAGAAATAGACTCGTGAGTACCCATCAGATTGGTATCAGAGAAAGAAGTTTTGGGCTTGTGTTGTTTGAGTTTTGTCTTCAAACGAGTCCGTAGATTCAAGCAAAATGATGACCAATGAAGGGCCCAAAAGAATGCAGAAGAGAAAAAAGAGGAGAATAGAATCCTAAAGGAAAAGTTGGTTGAAATGACAAATAAGTTAGAATAAGTGTAGCTTAGGACTGTAGCAGTTAGTGAACTGATGAGAGAAGCTGATGGAAAGGGTAAATCAATGGCCGAGCAAGACATAGTAACAGAGCCAAACCCTATGCTTCAAGAAGAGCCATTCTTGAAAGAATTGAAAGAAATGAGTGGTAAGTCCTTAGAAAGTGTGCCTTTATTTAGTTGCAAGATGGAAACATAATTAATCCTAGAGTGGATAGAAGGTCTTGAGAATCACTTTGACTATGATAGTGTGACTGAAGCATAGAAATTAAGAATAGCTAAGACAAGACTGAGAGGAACTGCTCTCACTTGGTGGAAATTTGTCCAAGATGAAAGGACTAAACAAGGAAAGAACCCCATGACCAGTTGGAAAGGTATGGTGGCCAAAATGAAGGAAAATTATCTCCTAAATGATTATGAAGTGTAGTTGCATAAGAATAGATAGAATCTGAGATAGAAAGACTTGGAAGTTAGTTCCAACACTAAAGAATTTCATAAGTTATGTTTAAGGTTGCATATAATGGAAGAAGAAAGCCTAAAATTTGATAGGTATCTGAATGGTCTAAAGTAGAGTATCCAAGAGGAAATTAGTCTATTAAGCCCCAAGAAAGTACACCAATGCTATCAGTTAGCCCTCAAGGTTGAGGAGAATCTCAAGAAGAAACAATATTCAAACAGTAGAGGAAGAACAAGAGATAGCAGAGGTCATAAAGGAGGATATGGAGGAAGGAATTTTGAAGCTAAGAATCAGAGTGAGTCCCAAATCATTGAGAATAAAGGTGAATATAATAACACAAGAGGTGGTTACAACTAAGGAAGAGGTTCAAATAACATTCAAGAGGAAGAACCAATAACTAGGGAAGAGGATCCTATTTCTCTTCAATGAAGTGTTACAATTGTCAACAATTTGGGCATCCCACATATCAGTGTCCTAAGTAGGGTTATACGTCACAAGGAGGGGAGAAGAGAGTCCACTATGTGCAAGAAGAGTCTTCTAGTAGCAAGACAATAGAAGTTGCATTAGATTCTGAGATGGGAGAGAATCTAATGATTCACATAGCACTCCTTAAGTAATACAATAAAGAAGAGCCAAGCCAAAGAAGATCTTTATTTTGATTCAAATACAAGTTACTCCGTAAGGTCTATAAATTTATTATAGATTCAGGTTGTACTGATAACATAGTTTCTTTAGAAGCTATTGAAAATTTAAAGTTGAAAAGGATTCCTCATACTAATTATTATAGAGTTACTTAGTTGAATAAATATCAACATGTGTTAGTTAACAAACAAGCTCGGGTAGAATTTTCCATAGGGAGATATAAGGACCAAGTGTTGTGTGATATACTTGCCATGGATGCTTTTCATCTATTATTGGGTAGACCAGGGAAGTTCGACCGAACTGGAGTGCATGATGGAGTTAAGAACTCCTATTCCTATAAGACAAATGGAGTGACTTTCAAGATACAGTCAATCTTGGAAGAAGGTGCATAGAAGAAAGGGGGTCCTAACCTACTATTGGTTAGTGAGAAGAAATTATTGAAGACAAGGGAGGAAGAAAATGGAGTGGAATTTGCTTTGGTTTTGAAACTGAAGAATGAAGAGGGAAATAAGAGAGAAGAGTTACCTTTAGAGATCCAAAAGTTGTTAACTCAATACCAGACCATAGTTAGTGATGGTCAACCAGCTACCCTACAACCTAAGAAGTCTATTAGTCATCAGATTGGCTTCATCCCAAGAGCCTCACTTCCAAACAAAGCTACTTATAAAATGACCCCATGGAAAAATGCAGAAATTGCTAACCAAATCCAAGAACTAATTGACCAAGGGTTCATTAGAAAGATCATAAGTCCATGTGTTGTTGACACATTCTTAGCCCCAAAGAAGGATGGTACTTTTTGGTTGTGCACTGATTCGAAGGCCATAAATAGGATCACTATCTGGTATAGGTTTCGCATACCTAGGATAGAAGATTTGATGGATTGTCTTGGTGGAGCTAGGTATTACTCAAAAATAGATCTTAAGAGTGGATATCATCAGATAAGAATCAAAGGTGAAGATGAGTGGAAGACTTCTTTTAAGACTTCCGAAGGACTTTATGAATTGCTTGTTATGCCTTTTGGATTGGAAAATGCCCCAAGCACATTTATGAGATTTATGAATGAGGTTTTGAAGGACTTCATTGGAAAATGGGTTGTAGTGTACGTAGATGAAATCCTAGTGTTTTAGTAAAACAAAATAGGATCATCCTAGACATCTGCAAATTATGATTCAAAGATTACATCAAGAGAAATTGACAATCAACTTGGAAAAGAGTGAGTTCATGAAGCAAGAGATGGTATAATTGGGTTTTTTTTTTATCTTAGAGGGTAACTTGAAGATGGATACAAGAAAGGTGGAAGAAATATTTAATTGGCCTACACCAAAGTCAGCTATAGAAGTAAGAAGCTTCAATGGATTAGCATAGTTCTATAGGAAGTTTATCAGACAGTTTAGTGAAATTAGTGCACCTATTTTAGATACCATAAAAGCAGGTATGAAAGCCAAGTTCCAATGGAATGAGCATGCTCATAAAGGATTTTAGCATCTCAATAAAAGGTTAGCAACTCAATCGATACTGACACTTCCTAGTTTTGAAAAGTTGTTTACTCTAGAGTGTGATGCCAGTAGTATTGTTGTCGGTGCAGTTTTGAGTCAAGAGGGAAAGCTAGTAGCTTTTGATAGCGAAAAAATTAGTGATGCAAAGAGGAAGTATTCCTCATATGTTTTTGCATTATATGCATTATTGCAAGCACTAATGAAATGGAGACATTATATCCTTCCCAAATAATTTGTAGTCTCTACCGACAACCAGGCTTTAAGTTTTCTGAATTCACATGATAAACTAAGGCATAAGCATATGAAATAGGTGGACTATATACAAGCCTACTCCTTCACCATAAAGCAAAAGAAGGGAGTAGAAGAGAAGGTAGCAGATACATTGAGTAGAAGGTTTCTCATGGTACAAGAATTTCAGTTAAGAATCATTGGCATAGAAAGCTTCAAGGATCTGTATCCAGCAAATGAAGACTTTTCAGCAGCATACAAGGTATGTCAAGAATTTCAAAACCATTTTCATAGTGAGTATTCTAAGTATACTCTTCAAGAAGGTATTTTTTTTATAGAAGGACAACTTTGTGTACCAAGAGGTTCAATGAGAGAACCTAGTACAAGAGAAGCATAATGGTTCATTGAGTGAACATTTTGGGTTGAATAAAACTCTAGAGTTGGTCAAGCGGTACTAGCATTGGCCAAAATGAGTTGGGATGTCCAGAGATATGTAGAGACCTATATAGTCTTTCAAAATTCTAAGGGGATTTCATCTAATGTAGGATTGTATCAGCCCCTTACAATCCCAAATAGACCTTGGGTCCCTCAATATGGATTTTGTAGTTGGACTTTCAAAGACCAAGAAAGGAATGGATAGTATATTTGTGATTGTAGATAGGTTCAGGAAGATGGCTCAATTTGTGCCATGTAAAGCCACACATGATGCATGTTCTATAGAAAATTTGTTCTTTAGAGAAGGAGTAAGGATACATGGATTACCTTTCAGTATTGTATCAAACAAAGACTCTAAGTTTATGAGTCATTTTTGGAAACCCTTGTGGAAAAAGCTTGGTACTAATATTTCCTTTAGCTTAACATATAATCCACAGACCTATGGTAAGGCTGAAGTGGTGAACCAAAGTTTAGGAAATATTTTGAGATGTCTGACAAAAGAATATAGACAATCATGGGATTAGTTACTTTCTTAAGAAGAATTCTCCTATAATGACACAGACAATAGATCCACTAGAAAGAGCCCTTTTGAAATAGTATATGGGATTCATCCCAAGAGTATATGTGAACTCATGGATCTTGGAAGCAATGTAGAAAAGAGGGGGTATGCTGAATATTTTTCTCAATCCATGAAAGAATTCCATGATACAGTGAAGAAAGCATTAGTGGAGAGTAAAACTCACACCAAGAAGAAGGTAGATGCACCTAAACAAGTTTCAAGTTGGAGATTTGGTCATGGTGGACCTAAACAAAGAATGGTCACAAAAGAGTGTTCTGAGTAAGTTTCAGATGAGGAAGATAGGACCTATAGACATAGGATTATCTTGAGTTTTCAATGTGGCAGATCTAGTGTCCTATAAAGGACAAATTCTAGAGGGAGGTCATAATCTATCAGCAGATACAAAGGATCTCAAACAACTAAAAATTTTAGTTTCATAAAAACCAATGGCTAAGAATATTTTGAATTCAAGAGTTGCCAAGCAGACCAAAAATCAAACCTACATGGAACATCTGGTCAAATGGAAAGGACAAGCTTATTCGGAGGCTACATGGGTGCAAGAGATCGATTTCAAGAATTTAGGCATCAATTGTGACTTGGTCCAATCACCTAGAAGTTTATTTCTCTCAGTCAGGGAGTATTTTGTAGGAGCACCTAGGTTAGAAAGCATTTTGGGTTTGAAAGTTGGGTGTAAGTTGTTTTTTTCTACCACTTTTGTAATGACCTAGGTCAATTCGGTGAACAAACACCATAGTTTAAGTTGTTTGTTTTTTAGTTTAGTGCTTGTGTGTGTGTTTTAAGAGATTGAAGAAATTAATAAAAGTTTCATAATGTGTTTTTAGTCTATCTTGGAAGTTTCATTGTCTATTTTCAAGTGCAAGTAGATTAGTTTGTTTTGTTTTGCAAGTTCGTGAGTTTTTGGCCCATTTTGGGTTTCATGGATTGTATGGCTCCTCATGATTCCTGAGTCTATGGTGAGAGCCATGTGATTGGATGGAATCTGAGATGAGCCCTTGTACATAGTTTTATCTTTTATTTTTGTAGGAGAGCTTTTGAGCATGACGGTGGAGTTCTTTGCCTAGGCGATCTTGGTGATAGTTTGGCTAGTAAATAAAGGGGAATAAAGATGTTGTGAGAGTGTTGGTTAAATGAGTTGGTTTAGCCAACATAATGAATCTACACTTGTAGGTTTAGTGGGCATGGATAGATAACTTGTTGTTGCAGAACTGGGTCTTAAGTGAGAGTTGAAGATCTCAGTGACTTTCCTTTTTTAGGGTTTATAATACCCTAGAAGGCCTGAGAGAGAGACCTTAGAGAAGAGTCAGGTTGTCTCTCTAAAAATAGACTCCAGAATACCACTCATTATTGTTACTAATATAGTTTATGGAGATGAAGATAGAAAATTTGATGACATTCCTTTGATTTCTGGTGATTATGATCATATTTCATGATTGGTCAAAATTTGTAAGTATAATAAAATAAGTTATTTAATATATTGTTTTAAATGTTGTTAAAAATTGTGGTGCAAGTTTAGTTGTTTTAGAGGGAACATATTTCAACCAATTCAAAATAGTCCAACATGGGATTCACTTTGTTGATTATCAACCTCACAATAAGGTGTGAGAAATATAGCCACCTAGTAGCTGTTACCTCCCTTTGACTCCATCTAGTTAAATCTCATCATGGTCATCGTAAATGGAGAGTAGATAGTAAGGATCATGACAGAATATTACATGTTCTCCATGAGAATATTACTTGATATATTTCTGATGGATTATACTTTGTTTCAATATCTATACATACTTGAATAGTTAATAAATGGTAGTTGCTACTCTTTTGATTGTAACATTTTATGAATCACCTTGTGTCTTTATTCATAAGATAATACTATTAGTGATAGTATAATAGTTTGTGAATAGGGCTTTTATAAAATTTTGACATATTAGGAACCATAAAATTAGCCTTTTTAGTTATCAATATGTAAGTGAGATATCTTTGATAAATACTTAATTATTTGTATATTATCCTTTGAATATTATCTTTTGTATATTAAATACTTAATTACTTAATTACGTAGATTATTTTTCATATTTTGTGTTAATATTTTAGTAATATTGTGACAACCACATTATGGAAGTATGAATGATATAAAAATTTATCCTATTGGTTAGTCATATTTATTTGATAGTATTATAGATTTTGAAACTCTATAATATTAAAAGGTGTTCTTAAATTTATATTGTTTATATAATAAAGAAGAAGAATAAATATTATTTATTAAGATTATACATGTAACATATATGTTAAGATTATTGTTTGTATTCAGTGGATGTGAAATACGTGTTATGATTAAAGATTATTTATTAAGATTATACATGTTATATATGTTAATATTATTGCTTGGATTCAGTTGATGTCAAATAGGTTTTAAGATTAAAACTTACTTGTTAAGATGATACATGTTCTATATGTTAAGATTATTGCTTGTATTCAGTTGATATCAAATAGGTGTTAAGATTAAAGATTATTTATTAAGATTATACATGTTATATATGTTAATATTATTGCTTGTATTCTTTTGATGTTGAATAGAATTGTTAAGATTAAAGATTATTTGTTAGGATTATGCATGCTATATATGTTAATGTTATTGCTTGTATTCAAGTTATTTCAAATTGGTGTAAAATAAATCATCTATAGATAAACATATCTAAATAAGATCTAATAAAATAATCTATGTATAATCATCTAATCAAATCATAATCATCTATCTATATCAAACATAAACACATAAGTCATCTAGATGTCACGGATAAACACATAAATTGATATCTAAATGTACATATGGAAAAATCAATTATATACCAAATCATAAACAACATGTATAAATCATCTAGATGCCAATCATAAATGTAGCACATAAATTATCTAGATGTCTTCCATAAACATAGAAACCATCAATATATACGTCTAGTGTATATATAAATCTATATTTGTCAAACCAAAAATGTAACATTATATAAATCATCTATGTCCAAGTCTAGAGAATATAAACATGTCTTGAATCATAAATTGTAAATTTCAAACATATAATAGTGAAATGTATAAGTCTTGAATCAAAGATACAACATGTCCTAAACTAGGGAGTCATCAAGATGCATGTGAATAGAGAAACCCTTTCACTGATTGTCTCAAGCATACTCTAGATGTGAAGCACCAACTGATCCATGCAAATTTTGTACAAGAATGAGTTATATACAAATATATAATAATGTAAATTATTTAAAATATATAAATACACTTACATATACACAAGCATTTAAAAGTATATTTAAAACTTAACTTACCACTAGTAGGTGTCACATCAACCAAATCTCTCCTACACACACACACACTGACCCCACACTGGAGGTCATATGCTCAACCAAATGCATATGCAAAATATTATACATCTATAGACATCATTATACTTGAATACAATTAATTGTTCACTATGTGTGTACAATATAAACTAAAATTTGAATAAGTGTACATTGATGTTATAAATAAATCAAATAAAATATCTGGGAGTTAAGAGTATGAGGATTATCATGAGAAATAGGATCATCATCACACACCATCGTATCATCAATAGAAACTACATCATCTACACCATCTCCAGTCCCAAGCCTCTCTAGTAACAAGGAGTGAAGTGGGTGTGTAGTTGAGAGGGGGATAGTGTGGAGTTAGAAGGATAAAATAGTATATCCATAAATGATCTTATATCACTACTAGTGCCGACCTACCTCAAACCTCATAGTTTCTTCTCAAATACATCTATTCCCTTAGCTTTGATACAGACATCATAAACTTGTATCCTTGCCTCTTTATTTGTGGAGTGATTTGTGGGTGCATCATAATGTGTGTAGAGTGTTGTGAATTGTGCTTTGTGTGAATCAATGGCATACCCTGGGATGGTGGAACTATAGGGTACTATGATACTGTAATGACATTTCTAGTAGACTGTACTTGTATCCTTTACAAGTCTACACTATAGGAATATGAGTGGAGCAGGTCCTCCTAAAAATAAAGTGCAAAATACAAGTGACTCTGATATCCAGAAAGAGCTTGTAAATTTTCTATCATAGGAATACCATAAACTCTATATGCCTCATCTCTCAAGCCTATGGTCCTAGATGATTCCTTAGAAGATTATTTGCGTGGAATCAGTCTAGTAAAACTTTATATGTCAAGTATGTAAAACATAATGGTGGTGACTATAGGTGAATTCCACCTGACCCTGTCAACTTCTTTCCTCTGAGAAGCAATGATATTTATATCAGTGGTAGCAACCATCAATGGAGCCACTCCTGAAGTCCTCTCCCCAACAAACTATCTTTGAGCAGGTACAAATCAATCATCTCTACAATAGTTATCACGATCATTGATGGGGAGCTCCTCTCCTAGAGCATGATAGCTCTCTCTAAGACCTTCTCTTGGTCTTTTTTTAGGGTCTCTATCTCTACCCTAACTAGAGGATTCCTCTCTAATCCCTTAACTCACTAGGAACTCTCCACCAACTTTAGACTCTTCACTAAACTCTCCTCCGTAACCTTCTCACATCCATGGCTTCACTAACCTCCTATCATTCCAATAGTGTCAACTTCTTTTGGATTGGTTCCCTGACTCCTCTTAGGTCTAATCCTTCCCCTATGGATAAAATTTTGTGGATCTTTCACCCATTTCCAATTGGGTTCCAAATCACTAGTCTTTTAGGCCTTGTAGCCCTTTTAGGCCTATTAGCCCTCCTAATCACTCAAAACGTGGATTTTCTCCCAAAATCCCTTAACACTCCTAGAAAAAATTAGATAATCTTTGTGGGTTTTTCATCACCTCTAAGATTTTCTAGGTCTCTTATTCCAATCTTGTCCGTAAAATGGACTTTCACCAAACCCCTAAAAATAAGGGTTTCTGGGGCATGGAGACTGGTTTGGTTTCTTGGGCTTCTTTAGTTGATGATTTGTGTTCCTCAAAACTTCTCCTTCCATATTAGTGTCTTCACTTCAATCCCCCCATACACCTCTATCCTTGATTGGTAGATACCAATCAATCAACAACCTCCACTTCCTCTGCATTGTTCAGTTACCCTTGCCAGAATAACCAGTACTCACCTAGGGCCTGAATGTTCTCAAGCTTTCCCTACACACTCACACACTTCACAAGCCATATCGACAAATTATATACAAGGCTCTAATGGATTCCAAGTGTTCATGGAGTTTTAACCATAGGAACACCAAGAAAAGCCATCTTTTACACATGACTGGACCAAAACTGGTGAGTGAACTCACAAAATGCAAGAAATTAAACAAAAGCTAACCAGAAAGAGAAATTAACTAATATAAATCCATGGAGATCTAAATAATTACATTTAAAACACTCTCCATTCTTTCATTCAATCCATTTAATCCACAAAAGTAATGGATGATGGCTCTGTAACTTAATTACACTACAAATTGGTCATTTTCAATAACCAGTCTGTACACTATGAAATCTAACTGTCAGATTAAGGTTGAAAGAACCTTATATAATACCATCTCTCATGTATAGTCCCTCTAGTTGGGATTTGGGCATCAAAAGAGTTGATTCCTAATATCTAGGAAATGTTGTCATGACAACTTTTAAAAGTTGTCATGACAACTTTGACAACTTTTGTCAAAATGACACTTTCTTCACTTTGATGGTTTCAAACCTTACCAAATAACCTCAAATGAATTGAAAACATTAAAATCTCAAAAATATTCCCATTTTGGAATTTTGGTCAACCCTTTGACCTTTTGGTTGACTTCTAGGTGCTAGACCCCTAGAATCAACTTAACTCAACCACACACAAACCCTAATCTCTCCTAACACTAAACACAGCTAAAAAAAACTAGGGAATTTATAACATAGTCCTTATTCATGGATGTTTGGAAAAAAAAATCTACAAGCCAAAATGACTAAAGATCTTCCTAAAGACCTTGGGGTGCTCCTGCACCATCCTCCCCCTGCAACAAGAAAGTCAATGTATCTATGGTATCAGGAACTCCTCACTGAGTCCATGCCTCTTGAAGTCACTCTCAGCTACCCAAGTGGCTTCTAACTCTCCTTTCTATCTCCAATTCACTAGATGTTCCATATAGACTTTGTGTCTTTTCTTCTTCTTTACTCTGTAATCCAATATCTTTTCCACTTGTGGCTTGACCTTTTCTAGAGTCTTGAACTCTCCCACATCCTTATGCACCCATGTACTATACTAAAACTCATCCATATCTAGCCCCTTATACTTGATCAAATCCTTCACATTGAAGATTGGAGAAATTGACATCTCCTTGGGCAACTCCACCTTGTAAGCATTGGGTCCATACTTAGCCAATATGTTGCAAGGTCCAATAATTTTCATCTATAGCTTACTAGGTATCCCTTTTTGTAGTCTTTCCTTATTCAGGAAAACCATTACTAACTCACCAACTTCAAACTACAAATCTCTTCTCCCCTCATCTCTTTTAGCCTTCAACTTCTGATTGGCTTCCATTAAGGTATTTTTCACTTGTTCATGAATTTCCCTCATTGACTGTGCTAAGTCATCAACATTTCCACTAAATCCCTCATATCCTTTGATGAATCTGAGCTCCATCATAGCCTTTGGATGTGCCCCATACACAATCTCAAATGGACTTTTCCCTGTATTCATATTCATGCTATCATTATAGGAAAATTATGCCTGTGGGATAACTTTCTCCCATCCTTGTCCATATTCCTTTGTCAGACATCTAAGTAAGTTCCCAAGAACTCTATTGATTACTTCACTCTACCCATCCATTTCAGGATGATAGAAAGATCCATGAGATAATTTTGTACCTAGTCTGTTCCATAGGGTCTTCTAAAGGTGCCCCATGAACTTCACATCCATGTCTGCAACAAAACTCATTGGTAGGCCATGAATCCTCACTATTTCCTTGAAGAACAAGTAGGCAATATGCCTAGCATCATGTGTTGTTTTACATGGTATAAAGTGGCTCATCTTACTAAACCTATCTAAACCAGTTGGAGTCCTAGGTAGCCTCACTATGAATTCCATACTTATGCACTCCCAAGGTCAACTTGGGATGGCCAATGGCTAGTAAAGTCCTACATTTCATGAATCACCTTTAGCCTTCTGACATATGCGACATTGTTCCACATATCTTCTCACTTCCTTCTCCATCTTTGGCGATCAATAGAACCTTTCCACTAAGTCCAATGTCTGATTTCATCCAAAGTGTCCACTTAGGCTCCCATTATGTTTCTCTTGTATGAGGTTCTCCCTCATTGAACCCTTTGGAACACAAAGTTGATTTCCTTTGAATATAAATCCATTCTGCAATGTATATTCTGTAAACACACTATGAAAGTGATTCTCAAAATCTTTGTACACTTTGTAAATCTCTGATAAATCTTAATCTCCCTCAAATAGGTCTTTAAAACCTTCAACTCCTATACTTTGCAACCAAATATCCTGAATGGGGATTAGTCTCCTACTAGGGGCATCTGCATATTTGTTTTTCACCCCCTTCTTATATTTTATAGTGAAGGTATATGACTGTAGGAACTCCATCAATTTTATGTGTCTCAATCTAAGCTTGTCTTGAGTGTTTATGTAACTCAATGCTTGGTTGTCTGTAAAGACAAAAAAACACTTTAGGCAATAGATAATGCCTCCATTTCTTTAAGGCTTGTACAATATCATATAGCTAAAATTCATAGGAAGTGTACCTAGACTTAGCCTCATTGAGTCTTTCACTGAAAGAGGCCACAAGCCTGCCTTCCTAACTTAGGACAACTCCTACTACAATCTTGCTTGCATCACACTCCAGAATGAATGGTTCATCAAAACTAGATAATAACAACAGAGGTTGAGTGGCTACTTCTCTTGTCAACTATTCAAACCCCTCATTATCTTCCTTCGTCCATATGAATTTAGTCTTCAATCCTCCTTTGATAGTCCCTATATTAGGTGTAGGCCAGTATAATATGGCCTCTACTTTCTCTATATCCACTTTCAAGTCACCCTTGGAAACTACAAAACCAAGGTAGACTAGCTCTTCCTTCATGAACTCACTCTTCTCAAGGTTTATGATGAGTTTTTCCTCGTGCAACTTCTTCAACACTAGCTCCAATTGTTTCATATGATCCTCTTTGGTTTTACTGAATATGAGGATTTCATCTAAATAGACAACTACAAAAACTCCTATATAGTCCTTCAAGACCTCATTCATCACCCTCATAAAGGTGCTTGGTGCATTGGTAAGCCTAAAGGGCATAACTAACCATTCATATAACCCCTCTTTAGTCTTTAATCTACACTTCCACTCATCACTTTCCTTCATCCTAATTTGATAGTACCCACTCTTCAAGTCAATTTTAGAGAAGTATTTAGCACCCCCAAGAAATCCATCAATTCTTCTATTCTAGGAATTGGAAATCTATACCTGATAGTTATCCTATTTATTTCCCAATAATTAGCACACATCCTCCATTTACCATCCTTCTTAGGAGCCAACACCACTAGGATAGGACAAGGGCTGATTCTTTTCCTAATCAAACCTTGATCCAAAAATTCTTGCACCTGCCTAGCTATCTCCTTGTTTTTCTCTGGCTTCATCTTGTATGCAGCTTTTTTTGGTAAGGATGCTCCTGGTATGAAGTCAATTTGATGACTTATCTCCCTCTTTAGTGGTAGTGAAGCTGGTGTACCCTGAGATATTATGTCCTTGAATTGGTCCAATAATTCTCTCTTTTCTTTTGGCATAGGTGCTTGCTTATGAGTCTCCTCCTCCTTTGGCTTTAACAAGATTTCATAGACAAATTCTTCATCTTTCATATCCCTTAGGAATTATTTTCCATTCATCAACATGGCTCTGGATTCTTCCTTCTCCCCTATGTCTTCTTCTATTAAAGATTGTATTTGGAAAGTTACCCCATTTTTCTTGAAGGACTACTTGTTATCTTTCCCATTATGGATAGCTTCTCTTTCATACTACCATGGTCTACCAAGCAAAAGATGGCAAGCATCCATTGGAAACACATCACATAATATCCTATCTTGATAATTTCCAATGGAAAATTCTACCCACACTTGTTCATTCACCAAGATGTGTTGGCCCTTATTCAACCATGTAACTTTATAAGGACGCATGTGGGATTTTGGTGATCTTCAAATTCTCTACTGCCTCCTCAGATATAACATTATCTATTGACCCTGAATCAATGATCACCTTCCACACCTTTCCCAATATCTTCCATTTTACTTTGAAAAGATCCCTCCTCTACTTGTGCTCATCTTTGGTGGGTGTCTTGATTAGTATTCTTATCAACATAGGGTTCTCTCCTTCCTTTGAATCCACGCTCACCTCTAATTTATTAGAGAAATATTCTTCTTCGACATAAGCTATTTTCTTCTCCCCTTGTGAGGATGTTGGTTTATCTGAACACCTATATGCAGGGTGTCCCAACTGTCTACATTTGTAGCATTTTAGAGAAGAAAAGTGAGAGCTTATCCCAAAACCTCATGATCTTCCTCTACCACTGTTGTAAGAACTTCTTCCTCTATTATTGTATCCACCCCTACTACTTGTTTCTTGTCCTTTCTCTAAATATATGGAGTTACTTTTTCCTCTACTATCACTGCCTCTTCCACTTGAACCTCCTCTATGGCCACCTTTGTTGTCTCTACCCCTTCCTCTCCCTCTGGAGCTAGAATCCTACCTCTTCTTGAGTTTCTCTTCCACTTTCAAATCCATTAGAAAACAAATATGAATGGAAGTTAAGTTAAAGAGACTAAGTTCTTCTTGAAAGTTCCACCTTGATCCATTAAGGTATCTTGCAACTTTAATGCTCTTTGTCTCTTGGATTCTTGATCTAAGACAATGTTTTTTAAATTATTTCGTACATGCTAGCACATCTAGGTCTTTTTTCCTAAGGTTCTTCCTCTTCTTATGCAGTTGAATGTCATAACCTTCAGTAAGGTAATTCTCCTTCACCTTTGCAACCATTGTCTTCCAATTTTCTATGGGCTTCTTTCCCTCTTTATCTCTTTCTTCCTGCAAGAACTTACATCATGTGAGTGCTTTCCCTCTTAGCCTTGACTTGGCTATCTTTACCTTTTGTGCTTATGTAATCCCATCATACAAGAAGTAATTCTCCATCCCTTCAAGCCATTCCATAATCATTTTTGTATCCATTTTACTAGAGAACAATGGTATTCCTTCTAGAGCCTTTCCACTCAATGACTTGAGGAATGGTTCCTCAGGTAGAAGAGGGTCAGGCTTTGGTTCTACCCCCTCTTCTACTAGTTTCTTTCCTTTATCTATCCCTTCATGCATTTCTTCTCTCAACTTGCTATCAGTCTCTACCACCGCTATCATCTTTATCTTCATTTCTTCCATTGCTTCTTCAAGAAGCCTATTCTTCATTTGTTGCTTTGGAAAATCCTTGGCCAACTCTACATTGGTCACCATGATGTTCTCACCTATGGATTCACTCCACTCTGACATACATTAATCCATTCCCAAGCCTTTCAGTGGCCCTGATACCAATTTGATGGGGAGCTCCTCTCCTAGAGCCTTCTAGCTCTCTCTAAGATCTTCTCTTGGTCTTATTTTAGGGTCTCTATCTCTACCCTAACTAGAGGATTCCTATCTAATCCCCTAAGTCACTAGGAGATCTCCACCAACTTCAGACTCTTCACTAAACTCTCCTCCATAACATTCTCACATCCATGGCTTCACTAACCTCCTACCATTCCAATGGTGTCAACTTCTTGTGGATTGGTCCCGTGACTCCTCTTAGGTCTAAAACTACCCATATGGATACAATTTTGTGGATCTTTCACCCATTTTCCAATCAGGTTCCAAATCACTAGTCATTGACGCCTTGTAGCCTTTTTAGGTCTATTAGCCCTCCTAATTACTAAAAAGGTGGATTTTATGCCAAAATCCCTTAACACCCCTAGAAAAAAATTAGATAATTTTTGTGGGTTTTTTCTCACCTTTAAGATTTTCTAGGTCTCTGATTCCTATCTTGTTTGTAAAATGGAGTTTCATCAAACCCCTAAAAATAAGGGTTTCTAGGGCATGAAGACTAGTTTGGTTTCTTGGGCTTATTTAGTTGATCAATTGATTTCCTCAAAACTTCTCCCTCCATATTAAGGTCTGCACTTCAATCCCCCACACTCCTCTATCCTTTATTGGCACATTCCAATCACTCAGCAACCTCCATTGCCTCTACACTTTTCAGTTACCCTAGCCAGAATAACCAGTACTCACCTAGGGCCTAAATGTTCTCAAGGTTCCCCTGCACACACACACTCCAAAAGACATATATACAAATTATATACAAGGCTCTAATGGATTCCATGTGGTGATGGAGTTTGAACCACGGGAACACCAAGAAAAGCCATCTTTTACATGACTGGACCAAAACTAGCGATTGAATTCACAAAATGTAAGAAATTAAACAAAAGCTAACCAGAAAGAGAAATTAACTAATCTAAACCGATAGAGATCTAAGTAATTACATTTCAAACACTCTCCATGTTTTCATTCAATCCATTCAATCCACCAAAGTGATGGATGATGGCTCTGTAACTTAATTACACCACAAATTCATCCTTTTGAATAACAAGTTCATACAATATGAAATATAACTATTAGATTAGTGTTGAAATAACCTTTTATACTCCCATCCCTCATGTCTAGACCCTCTAGTCAGGATTTGGGCATCATAACAGTCGATTCCTAAAATCTAGGAAGTGTTGTCATGAAAACGTTGACAACTTTTGTCAAAATGACACTTTCTTCACTTTGATGGTCCTATTTGGTTTCAAACCTTACCAAATGACCTCAAATGACTGGAAAATGTTAAAATCTTAAAAATCCTCCCACTTTGGAATTTTTTTCAACCCTTTGACCTGTTGGTTGACCTCTAGGTGCTAGACCCCTAGAATCAAGTTGACTCAACCACACACAAACCCTAATCTCTCCTAACACTAAACACACCTAAAAAAACTAGGGACTTAATAACATAGTCCTTATTCATGGATGGTTGGCCAAACCAACCTACAATCCAAAAAGACTAATGATCTTCCTAAAGACCTTAGGGTGCTCCAGCACCATCCCCCCCTGCAAAAAGATAGTCAAGGTGCATATGGTGTCAGGAACTCATCACTAATTCCATGCTTGTTGAAGTCACTCTCAGCTACCCGAGTGGCTTCTGACTCTAGTTGATGTCTCCGCTTCACTAGATGCTCCATATAGACTTTGTGTCTTATCTTCTTCTTTACTCTTGAATCCAATATCTTTTCTACTTGTGGCTTGACCTATTCTAGAGTCTTGAAATCTCCCACATTCTTATGCACCTCTGTACTGTACTACAACTTATCCATATTTGGCCCCTTATACTTGGTCAAATCCTTCAAATTGAAGATTGGATAAATTGACATCTCCTTGGGCAACTCCACCTTGTAAGCATTGGGTCCATACTTAGCCAATATCTTGTAAGTTCCAATCCTTTTCATATGTAGCTTACAAGGTATCCCTTTTTGTAGTCTTGCCTTATTTAGGAACACCATTACTAACTTACCCACTTCAAACTGCAAATCTCTTCTCCCCTCATCTCTTTTAGCCTCCTACTTCTGATTGGCCTCCATTAAGGTATTTTTCTATTGTTCATGAATTTCCCTCATTGATTATGCGATGTCAACAACATGTCCACTAAATCCCTCATATCCTTTTAGGTATTTGAGCTCCATAACACCCCTTGGATGTGCCCCATACACAATCTCACATGGACTTTTCCTTGTAGTCATATTTGTGATATCATTATAGGAAAATTCTTCCTATCGGATAAATTGCTCCCATCCTTGTCCATATTCCTTTGTCAGACATATAAGTAAGTTCTTAAGAATTCTATTGATTACTTCAGTCTTTTCATCCATTTGAGGATAATAGGAAGATCCATGAGATAATTTTCTACCTAGTCTCTTCCACAGGGTCTTCTAAAACTGCCCCATGAACTTCACATCCATGTCTGCAACAAAACTCATTGGTAGGCCATGAATCCACACTATTTCCTTGAAGAACAAGTAGGCAATATGGGTGGCATGATGTGTTGTTTTGCATGGTATGAAGTGGCTCATCTTACTAAACCTATCAACCACTACAAACACACTATCTAAACCTATTGGAGTCCTAGGTAAACCCACTATAAAGTCCATACTTATCTACTCCCAAGTTCTACTTGGGATGAGTAATGGTTGGTAAGGTCCTGCATCTGATGAAGTGCCTTTAGCTTTGTGACATACTCCACACTGTTCCATGTATCTTCTCACTTCCTTCTGCATCTTTGGCCACCAATAGAACCTTTCCACTAAGTCCAATGTCTTATTTATTCCTTGTGTCTACTTAGGCTCCCATTATGTTTCTCCTATATGAAGTTCTCCCTCATTGAACCTTTTGGAACACAAATTTGATTGCCTTTGAATAGAAATCCATTATGCAATGTATATTATGCAAACTCAGTATGAAAGTGATTCTTAAAATCTTTGCACACTTTGTAAATCTCTGAGAAATCTAAATCTCCCTCATATAGGTCTTTAAAACCTTCAACTCCTATACTTTTCAACTGAATCTCGTGAAGGGTGAGTAGTCTCCTACTAAGGGCATCTGCAACTTTGTTTTGGACCCCCTTATTATTTTTTTATAGTGAAGGTATATGACTATAGGAGCTCCATCCATTTTATGTGTCTCAAGCTAAGCTTGTCCTGAGTGTTTATGTAACTCAATGCTTGGTTGTCTGCAAAGACAACAAACTATTTAGGAAATAGATAATGCCTCCATTTCTTTAGGGCTTGTACAAGGGCATATATCTCCAAGTCATATAAAGAGTACCTAGACTTAGCCTCATTGAGTCTTTCACTAAAAGAGGCCACATGCCTGCCTTCTTGACTTAGGACAGCTCCTACTACAATGTTTCTTGCATCACACTCCACAATGAATGGTTTATCAAAACTAGGTAACAACAATATAGGTTGAGTGGCTACTTCTCTTTTCAACCTTTCAAATCCCTCATTATCTTCCTTAGTCCATGTGAATTTAGTCTTCAATCCTCCTTTGATATTCTCTAGGACTGGAGCACAAATCTCACTGAATCTCCTAATGAAATTCCTATAGAATTGGGATAACCTATGGAAGCTCATAAATTCATCCATTGTCTTAGGAGTAGGCCTATTCAATATTGCCTCTACTTTGTCTTTATCCATTTTAAAGTCACCCTTGGAAACTAGAAAACCAAGGTAGACTAGTTCTTCCTTCATGAACTCACTCTTCTCAAGGTTTATGGTGAGTTTTTCCTCCTGCAACTTCTTCAACACTAACTCCAAGTGTTGCATATGATCCTCTTTGGTTTTACTGAATATGAGGATGCCATCTAAATAGACAACTACAAAACTCTTATATAGTCCTTAAAGACCTCATTCATCACCGTAATAAAGGTGATTGGTGCATTGGTAAGCCCAAAGGGGATAACTAACCATTCATATAACCCCTGTGTAGTCCTAAATGCATACTTCCACTCATCAACTTCCTTCATCCTAATTTTATAGTACCCACTCTTCAAGTAAATTTTAGAGAATTATTTAGCACCCCCCAAGCAATCCATCAAGTCTTCTATTCTAGGAATTGGAAATCTATACCTAATAGTTATCCTATTTATTTCCCTAGAATCAGTACACATCCTCCACTTACCTCCCTTTTTAGGAGCCAAAACCACTAAGACAATAGAAGGGTTGATGGTTTTCCTCATCACACCTTGATCCAACAATTCTTGCACCTGCGAGGCTATCTCCTTGTTTTTCTCTGGTGTCATCTTGTATGCAGCTTTGATTGGCAAGGATGCTCCTGGTATGAAGTCAATTTAATGACTTATCTCCCTCATCGGTGGTAGTGAAGCTAGTGTACCCTTACATATTATGTTATTGAGCTGGTCCAACAGTTCTCTCACTTCTTTTGGCATAGGTTCTTGCTTATGAGTCTCCTCCTCCTTTGGCTTTAACAAGATTGCATAGCCAATTTCTTCATCTTTCATATCCCTTAGGAATTATTTTATATTCATCAACATGGCACTAGATTATACCTTCTCCACTATGTCTTCTTCTATTAAAGACTATATTTTGAATGTTACCCCATTTTTCTTGAAGGAGTACTTGTTATCTTTCCCATTATGGATAGCTTCTCTATCATTCTGCCATGGTATGCCAAGCAACAGATGGAAAGCATCCATTCAAAACACATCACATAGTATCCAATCCTAATACTTTCCAATGGCAAATTATACCCACACTTGTTCATTCAACAATATGTGTTGGCCCTTATTCAACCATGTAACTTTATAAGGACACACATGTGCGATTTTGATGAGGTTCAACTTCTCTACTGCCTCCTTAGATATAACATTATCTTTTGACCCTGAATCAATGATCACCTTGCATGCACCTTTCCCAATATCTTGCATTTTACTCTGAAAAGAGCCCTCCTCTGCTTGTGCTCATCTTTGGTGGGTGTCTTGATTAGTATTCTTCTCAACATAAGGTGTTCCCCTTTCTCTGAATCTAGACTCACCTTGAATTGTTTATACCAATCTTCTTCTTAGACATAAGCTATTTTCTTCTCCCCTTGAGAGGATGTTGTTTTATCTAGACACGTATATTTAGGGTGTCCCAACTATCCACAGTTGTAGCATTTCATAGAACAAAAATAAGAGCATCTCCCAAAACCTCCTTATCTTCCTCTACCACTATTGTAAGAGATTTTTCCTCTATTATTGTATCCACCCCTACTGATTGTTTCTTGTCCTTTCTCTAAATATGTGGAGTCACTTTGTCCTCTACTTTCACTTCCTCTTCCACTTGAACCTCCTCTATGGCCACATTTGTTGTCTCTACCCCTTCCTCTCCCTCTGGAGCTAGAATCCTGCCTCTTCTTGAGTTTCTCTTCCACTTTTAAAGCCATTTAAAAACAACCATGAATGGAAGTCAGGATAAAGATACTAATTTATTCTTGAATGTGCCACCTTAATCCATTAAGGTATCTTGCAACTTTGATGCTCTCTATCTCCTGGATTCTTGATCTAAGACAAATTTTTTGAAATTCGTCGGTATAGGTTGGTACATCTAGGTCTTTTTGCCTAAGGTTCTACCTCTTCTTATGTAGTTTAATGTCATAATCTTGAGGAAGGTAATTCTCCTTCACCTTTGCAACCATTTTCTTCCATTTTTATATGGGATTCTTTCCCTCTTTCTCTCTTTCTTCCTATAAGAACTTCCACCATGTGAGTTCTTGCCCTCTTAGAATTGACTTGGTTGTCTTCACCTTTTTTGCTTCTCTAATCCCATCACACTCGAAGTGATTCTCCATCTCTTCAAGACATTCCATAACCATTTATGTATCCATTTTATGAGAGAAAACTGGTATTCCTTCTAGAGCCTTTCCACTCAATGCCATGAGTTCCTTGAGGAATGGTTCCTCGGGTAGAAAAGGGTCACGCTCTGGTTCTACCTCCTCTTCTATTGGTTTCTTTCCTTTATCTATCCCTTCATGCATTTCTTCTCTCAACTTGCGAGCAGTCTCTACCACTTCTGCCATCTTTATCTTCATTTCTTCCATTGCTTCTTCAAGAAGCCTATTCTTGATTTTTTTCTCTAACAAATCCTTTTCCAACTCCGCATTGGTCAAAATGATGTTCTCACTTATGGATTCACTCCACTTTGATATACACTAATCCACTCTCAATCCTTTCACTAGCTCTGATACCAATTTTGTGGTGAGCTCCTCTCCTAGAGCCTTCTAGCTCTCTCTAAGACTTTCTCTTGGTCTTTTTTTAGGGTCTCTATCTCTACCCTAACTAGAGGATTCCTTTCTAATCCCCTACCTCACTAGGAGCTTTCAACCAACTTCAGACTTTTGACTAAACTCTCCTCCATAACCTTCTCACATCCATGGCTTCACTAACCTCGTACCATTCCAATGGTGTCAACTTCTTATGGATTTTTTCCTTGAATTCTCTTAGGTCTAATCCTTCCCCTATGGATCCAATTTTTTGGATCTTTCACCCATTTTCCAATCGGGTTCCAAATCACTAGTCTTTTAGGCCTTCTAGCCTTTTTAGGCATATTAGCCCTCCTAATCACTGAAAAGGTGGATTTTCTCCCAAAATACATTAATACCCCTAGAAAAAAATTAGATAATATTTGTGGGTTTTCCTCACCTTTAATATTTTCTAGGTCTCGGATTCCAATCTTGTCTGTAAAATGGACTTTCACCAAACCCCTAAAAACAAGGGTTTCTAGGGCATGAAGACTGGTTTGGTTTCTTGGGCTTCTTTAGTTGATCAATTGAGTTCCTCAGAACTTCTCCTTCCATATTAAGGTGTGAAATTCATGCCCCCACACTCCTCTATCCTTGATTGGCACATACCAATCACTTAGCAACCTCCATTGCCTCTGCAATGTTCAGTTACCCTAGCCAGAATAACTAGTACTCGCCTAAGGCCTAAATGTTCTCAAGGTTCCCCTGCACACACACACACACACACACACACACACACACACACTCCATAAGCCATATCTACAAAGTATATACAAGGATCTAATGGACTCCAAGTGGTCATGCAGTTTGAACTACGGGAACACCAAGAAATGCCATCTTTTACATGACTGGACCAAAACTGGCGAGTGAACTCACAAAATGGAAGAAATTAAAAAAAATCTAACCAGAAAGAGAAATTAACTAATATAAAGCCACAAATATCTAAGGAATTAAATTTCAAATACTCTCTATTCTTTCATTTAATCTATTCAATCCACAAAAGTGATGGTTGATGGCTCTATAACTTAATTACACTGCAAATTGGTCCTTTTCAATAACCAGTCCATACAATATGAAATCTAATTATCATTTTAGGGTTGAAATAGCCTTATATACTCCCATCACTCATGTCTAGACCCTCTGGTTAGGATTTGGGCATCATAAGAGCCTATTCCTAACATCTAGGAAATGTTGTCATGACAACTTTGAAAACTTTTGTCAAAATGACACTTTCTTCCCATTGATGGTCCTATTTGGTTTCAAACCTTACCAAATGACCTCAAATGAATTTAAAATATTAAAATCTTAAAAATCTTCCCATTTTGGAATTTTGGTCAACCCTTTGACCATTTGGTTGACTTCTAGATGCTAGACCCCTCGAATCAACTTTACTCAACCACACACAAACCCTAATCTCTCCTAACACTAAACACACCTAAAAAACACTAGGGAATTTATAACATAGTCCTTATTCATGGATGGTTGGCCAAACCAACCTACCAGCCAAAATGACTAAAGATCTTCATAAATACCTTAGGGTGCTCCTACACCAATCGCAAAATCTGTCATGCTCTTGACCAAAATAACCGTGAAGATCTAGATAATTTACATTGAGATCTAAATAGATCTTAACGAAGAATTTTTGTGCAAAATATAACTTAGGAATCTAGTCATTATGAGGATAATGACCTTTTTCTCCAACGAATTGACTGTATATCCTATAATATATCTAAGGAATGAGGAACCATGTAACCTAATATCCCCTCACCTTGGCCTTCCAATAATAATATGCGAATAACTCCCATTTTATGAAATCCTTAGACACACTACTCTAGACCATCTCTAAGGACACATCGCCTCAAATCTCATATCTCAACACAAAAAAAATATGTTCTATAACCAGTGGTGTAAATGAACTATTAGATATCATATGTGCACTCAACTCCTTGAGACTCCTTAGTATATTCATACAGATATCTCTATACACACCCTCCTAAGATCTAGTAATGGAATTGTGCAAATGATCAATCTGTATGGTAGAAAACTAAAATATGGTAGTAATATATAGAATGTGAGGTATATCAGGTGCATGACCTTCGAGTGTGTCACCCTAAGGTACATCATCATGATCGTGTGTTTCCATCTAGGGGTGAGATGTGTTAAATGTTAAAAATTAAATACATCGCAAGTGCATATAAAATGAAAACCAATTTGATATAAAACTATTCCATTAAATATAAACTAATATTAAAATCTAACATTATACATGTACGATTATAAATGATGGATATAAGAATGAGAAAGAGGGAGAGAGGAGGGTTTAGATAATTAGGGAAATAAGAAGGAGAGAAAGATAGAGAGGGAGTAAGAGATAGTTAATAAATTAAGAAGTGGGTTATAGAGAGAGAGTCTAACTGAGATAGTTAATAAATTAAGAAGTGGGTTATAGAGAGAGATTCTAACTGGGATTAAGAGAGAACTTAAGAAATATGAAGGAGATTGATAACAAGAAGGGGGGAGAGCTCAACGGGGTAGTAAGAGAGTTAAAGAAATAAGAATAGAGAGAATTTCACCATATTTTTGTGTATTATGAACATGTATGATGTATGATAGGATGTATTTATGGGGTAAAAGTACAAACCTGTGTCACACTTTTATAAAAGAAAAGAGCCACAACATGCAAATTGTTCAACTTTAACAACATAATAATTGGAATTTGTATTTATAATTTGAGGATGATGTAAACTAATGAAATGTTTAAAAATGGATGAAGTTTATGCCTATAATTTTTATATAAAAAAATGAACTAGAATTGACATAGTTTTTTAATTTTTGAAGTCCATTTTTCAATTGCTAAAAAGTGCTGAAAATATGGGGCCTAGTTCCCACCAAACAACTATATTGAAAATAATCTATTTTTCCTCTTATTTCAAAATATGTTATAGATAAAATGTATAGCTAGTGCAGAAAATAAGAAAGATTGGTTTTTAATGTATATTTTCTCCGTTATAAATGCTCGAAGTTGAACTTATATGAAATCGACAGTTTTCATATCCCACCAAATTTCCCATATCAAATCTACACCATTCAGAAAAAAAAATTACGTATTCTTGAAGAGGACTCTCTCCTCTAGTGTTAAATATAAACTTAAATTTTTTTTTATATGATTTACTATTTTTTATTTATTTGTAGCATCTTATTGAATGTTAAAATACCTACTTGTTGTATTTTGAAATTATAATATATTAGATCTAATTAAAATACTATAAACTTTATATGAAAATAATCTTGACTCTGAGCTCTACAAAACGGTATTTTTAATATTTTTTAAAATATCATTAAAAAGACTAGGGGTTATTGAAACATTGATTTTCAAAAATAACTTTATTTATTAGGTAATAGGTATAAAACATGCATTTAATAGACATTTCCAACTTGAAAATTTTAACCACTTATCTATCTTAGCTAGAATGAATCTAGCTAGACCATATGTTTGACAAAAAAAACATTATTTAGAAAAACTAAAATTTAGTTGTGCTGATAAGTGGTCCTGAAATGTGACATAGCTTTGTGATTTTACCCTACGATGATTATATGTTTCTAACACGTGTGATGCAAGATGCATTGATTATTCATATGTGATGTTTAGTAATAATATGATGATAATTTATTTAATGATTGAGAATAGGCTTAGATAAGATATGCATACATGTACATCACAATATAAAATTAATACACAAATGAGATAATGAATATGATAACATCATAATGAAACTATATCGTAAAATATTATATAAATAAAAATATCATATGGTTATGAAAATGAAAATGAAACTATATAGATATAAGGAGTATGATAATGATGATGCAACCATCTACTAATAAAACTAAACTGAATTAATATAATAGTACAACTAAGTGTAATTAATATGGTAATATGAGAGAGAGAGAGAGAGAGAGAGAGAGAGAGAGAGAGAGAGAGAGAGAGAGAGAGAGAGAGAGAGAGAGAGAGAGAGAGAGAGAGAGAGAGAGAGAGAGAGAGAGAGAGAGAGAGCAATATTTCTTAGTGCCCAAAAGTTGGACACAGTATTTTGATACCACCCATGTACATGTCAACATTGTAATTAGGTAGTTTTCATTTTCATAATGAAATTAACTAAATTAAATTACTATTTATCTCTCATATTATTACATTTATGCTTGCTTCCATTTATTAATCACATGAAGTAGATAATACCTTTTTGGATTTCATGTTGCTTTTATTGCTTCATGGTACACTTGCGTATGGAATCATGCAAATGTCCAATAGTCTTCCTTCTTAAAAATCATATTTCAAGACTTTTATGCATATTTCAAATAATTTTATCATCAATTGTTTAATAAAATGTATTGAGTGTGTTAATTTCAAAAGGGTCTTTGTTGAAAATTATGAATCAAAAGATGAAATTTTCATAAACAATATTAGTACTTATCCTAGATTTTATTGTATCAATGAGGATAAAGATCCTACTCGTAACAATTCCACATTAGTAAGTGGTAGATCCTCCTAAACTTACCTAACTACAACAACATAAGGAGGCTAGTTTATAGAGGTCATTATATTCTCTTAGAGATTCTTCTCTTTATCAAATTATTTTTAACAATCTTGATTTACAATATTTTATTGATGGTTTATCTCCTAAGATAACATTAAGAAAGGATGAATATCTTCATCAACCTTATTCTTCCTCCTAACATAAAGCATATGTGAATACTGATAGGAATAATAATCTCCTTAAAGAGAGAAATCCTCTCATTCCTCTTTGTACTACACATTTTCATAAACCTCAAGATGAATGTCCTTCTCCTTCTCAAGTAAAAAAACATTAAAATGTGGGTTATGACATTACTTATCAACAAGGATATAGTGGCATAACATAATTAGGTGATTCACTAGTGTAACATGATTAAAGTTGTTATGAAATTTAGTGAACTTAAGCCTTACCCTCTTTATTACATTGGAGAGAATATTACCCAATAGGCTCAAAGTGTAACACCGTGCCTAGGAACCCATGAGAATAAAGTCTAAACTAGATTTTAGGATAATGCAATCAATTTTTATTATTTTATTAATAAAATAAAAAGAGGTACAATTAATGTTCTCATTAGCATAGTACTAAATGAAAAAGCAACTAATTAAACACTAACTTCTAATATTAACATCATTAATGTAATTTATTGTTTGAAACTGTAATGCTATAACTTACATATATCCTCTGGGGTTCCAATGGTGTCACTACTTAAACAAAATAGATACACTAATGACTTAACTAAGAACATAATCATGTGGTTAAAGTTATATTGATTTCAAATCCAAGGTCAAATATTATTAGTTCTTTATTTTGTCATAATGAAAAGTATGTCTATTATAAAGAAAATATAGTATACATTTAATTCATCTAATACAATAGCATTTATTGAAAGATCCTAATTATTTCATCAATGACATTTGTATAATTTACATGTTCTCTTTACATGTTGTTAGGATCATAGTCATGAATCATAATTATAATTTACAAGTAGAAAATTGCATCTTTTCTCATGGAAATATCACAATACATCACAAAGTACAAAGTTACAATTAAAACTCATGGTACAAGTATGAAGAAGTATCTCTATGAAATAGATGTTATAATAACAATAATGAACCCTCCAAATTCATGAACCATAATACTAAGCCTCGATGGTAGAAGGTTTATTGCCACCCGACCACATGCAACTTAAAGGTCCACCCCACTGTGCTAAGGAGATAGACACTAGGCCCAACATAAACAAACATCCAAAAGCAAGGAACAGTTAATACACAGATTTATTCTAGATGCAGAAGGGGAAAAAGGCTCTACAAAATAATATAATCAAGACAAAATACTAGAGGCAACAAAACACTTGTTGGATACCTAGTATACATATAGTCCAAAGTGTCATTACATGGCTCTTCACCTCAGGTTACTCTCGACGGTCTCTCCGGGCCCCACTCCCCAAGTAAGATCATATGTGAAATCAAATAACCCTTTTGTGTGGACAAAGCTTCTGATCATGCCACCTCACTACATCCCATAGACAAATATGTATCTTCTCTCATTACCATCCATAGCCTATCCTAGCACTAAAGGTATGGGAAAGGTACTAATTATTAACTTTTAGTGTTATACGTAGTTACTTTTTATTAAGTTGACACTTACTTACACAACTCACAACAAATTACTCTAGATGACCAATTGAGGGTCCTTACGCCCATTGTGAGCCACTTTCCTACTATATTCATAGATAACCTACCCTTGAATCTATCCATAAGGGAAAACAATTCATGGTCTTAAACATGGTGAACATAGCACTATGGAACAATTTCATTCAAAAAATTTCTCCTTATAACCATTGGATCTCTACAATTTATCTATTGAGACATAAGTCATTAAGTTCTTACAAGCCTACAACAAAGGCACTAGGTAAACCACTTTATGAGACCTACAATTGAAGATTAAAAGAAGAAAATATAAAAACATGTCATTACATTTCATAACTTTCGGTATGGAAGATAACCAAGACACAACTAAAGGGAATTCACAACCTAAAACTAAACGACTATTATGCCACACAATTTAAGCACAATGATGGACAAGACATACTTGCATTTTACTTGAATAAATTTATCAACAACATTAAATAACTAATTCCCATCCTTAATGCACATCTCTATGTTATGTCATAAGAAATATACATATACTTTTAACTTTCATAACATAATTAAAACTACATATATTTGCATGTAATTTATCACATACTAACCTTTATGAATACGAAAATTGTTTCTATTTATAAATATATTAAATTAAATCTATTTGTAAACATAAATTAAATCTAAATATATAATAATATATAATAATTTATACCTACATTAAAACATACTAATTTAGTAAGTTTCCACGTAAGAATTTCAAAACGTAAATAGGAACATAGTATAGTACTTCATGAGCAAACAAGCCTATAAACTTTGCGCACATGCTAATTAAAATCTTAATATAATTATACTTATATAAATCTGCCTATGTAAAGATAACATACCAATTGAAAAAACATGTATAGACATACTTACACAGCACTATAATAGGAAGAGGGGTATTTCAAAAAACCAAACTCATTCCAAATGAAAGGGTGGAACCTTCCAATGAGGATAGACAACCCAAAAACAAAACCATGCAATCAGATTCCAAGCCAAAAGGGGTGCCATGACATAAGGACAGAAAAAAGGAAGTGGAGGTTAAAGTTTAATTGCTATGAATTGGGGAAATCTGGATTCCTAGGGACTTTCCTATGGATTGCTATCAAGGATTAAAATGTTATTTCTCATTTGTACATTGTTATGTGAACAATTCCATAATGCAATTGAAAATTCTTGTTGTCTACTCGATTTATTGTGAAATGTTGATATTAAATATTTAAAGAGAAACACATTCCAAGGAATTAATCGATTCTAGTTCATCTTGATGCCTACCGAAACTTTCCTTTTTCTAAAGAAGTAGGCGTCAGATCTATCACGTACGTTATTTAAGATAATGTGTTTTCCAATTGTGTTTCCTCAGTAAAAGTTATTATCTAAAAGGGTATCAAGTGTCTGATAGGAAGCACAAAGGAGCTAATAATGAAATTCGGTCATTTTGTTTCCTTTTGCGTCAGATATCAAATTAAGCTCATTGTATGGAAGGATTGGTGTCTTGTTTTACCACTGGATCACAAGCGAACATTTGAACAACTGTTCTTCTATCTCTTTTTAGAAGATTTAAACTCAACCATTAAATCAGATGATCCTTTACCCTTAATCAGCTCTGATAGCTTTGATATTGTAAAAGATAGATGAGAAAAAAAAACCATATAAATTTGCAATGGTGATCTATTCAGCTCAAAACAAGTAAAAATTTAAATGGTCCAAATGTCTTGATAGAAGAGGGGGTAAACCATCCATATATACGTTTGATTAACATCATACAACTATAATCATCCTTATTCCACATCATTTATAACTTAATGAAGAAAAAGCATATTTAACTTCAGAATTCAAATAAGCCAGTCGACGTCATCAAATGGAGATGGTAGCGATAAATAAGATGGCGGAGTCGACGAGATGGGAGCTTCTTTATTTACATTCTGTTCAAAGTTTATCTTCTCGTCTTAATCATCACAAACAAAAGGAAACGTAAAATTGTTGTTAATGGTGGGTGTTAGTCCATTTGTTAGCGACTAAACTTCTTTGGCAACGGCACCTTTTAGTGGTAATTGCGCGTCAATTAGCCGTCATAGTCCAGACAACGATAAGACTACGAACCGTAATCGGAAGAAAACAAACAATAAAATCCCAGCAAGTCTGCACGAGAAATAGCAATACGTTGACTAGCAGTCGGCATAACACCGCCCGCGAGATATTTGGACAATTTGAACTTTGACTCAAACGCTACTAGTAAGTCTTGGCCTTGGGGTTCAATGAAATTGTCTTCCATATTTAGCTGATAGGTTTCCTTTAGGCCCCGTTTGTTTCCCAGAATTGGAATTGAGTCAAAATCTTATTATCACAAATCTAGGTTTTGAAATCTCGGTTTTGCATCTTCGGGTTATAATTTGGACTGTTTGGTTGACCTGGAAGATGGAATCCATCTTCTGCGTTTGGTTGCCAATTTCGAAATTGGAATTGGAATTGACAAATTCCAACTTCCGCATTTGGTTCACAATTTTGAATTGGAATTGGAATTCGACAAAGACTTTATAATTTTTTATTATTATTGAATAATGTTTAATTTATATTGTGATTGATTTTGTCTATTTTTATTTTTATTTTTTTATTATTATTGAATAATGTTTAATTTATATTGTGATTTATTTTGTCCATTTTTTTATTTTTTTTATTTTTTATTTTTTTTAATTGCGCTTCTGATCATACATGTGCTTCTATATT
>MU227846.1:3027583-3075814 GCA_018584345.1 Thuja plicata
GGAAATTAAATAGCAAAAATTACATGAAGTGAGTCACAAAAGAATCGATTAGAGAACTATAACAAGAACCATATTAAGAAATTGAGATGTCATATATATGAGAAAGTAGAGCCTATGTACTTATTTTTTTAGATTCCAAGATAAATTTGATAGGGAAGATAAAATGAGGGGTCGTGCCTTATAGAGTATAACCGAGCATCATAAAATTGAGTTGAAGGTTCAATGAAGTAATAAGATACTGAAAAGTATTGAACTTCTAATATATCAGTATGAATGAATACGCAAAGGATTCAAACAAAGTTTTCAATAATGAAACTTCATGGGTTCTCATGTTTTATAGGGGTTTTCCTTAGTTTTTTGTGTCTTTATTTTGAGACATTTGTTTCAAGTTATAATAGAGTTATTAGTTACAGAATAAGAAATTTGTGTTTTCATGAAGTAGAAAAATAAAGAAAATGACCAGAATTAAGGAAATCCAAAAGAGACCTTCATAATTTCCAGTTCATAGAAGTTACAGTCACCCAATGCTAAAGCACAAAAAATTAACAAGAAGGAAAACATTTAAAGAAACCTTCAAATACGGAAAGAGTCAAGAATTTTCCTTTTTTGAAAGGATTTTGGCCATTTATTAGTCATGGGTAAGACTAAATCTTCAATGTTTCTTCAAGGACCCTGATGCTGATAAAAGAAATATCATAAGTCAAGATCACAGAGGAAAAATCTTCAAAAAAAGGAAATAGTCTTTCTAGTTTCGTTTATCAGCATCAGGAAATAAAGTTAAGTTTGGCATCAACACCAAAAGAATGAAAAGGCAAGTATCTTCAGTGAATTCCCTTCCTTCACACATTCATTGTGGACAGAAACACAAGGGACATCAGCTGGCAAACAAAAATAAATAAAAATGAAGATGTGAGAAATGTGAGTGATGTGCAAACATGAAATTAATGAAGCTCATGCCCCACAAATGAAGGTCGTGCCAAATCTGCAATCATAATAAAGACTCGGGAAAATATGCGAGAAGATACACCAGTTTCCATGTAGCGAAAACCGAGCAGGTGGTCGGCGTCATACAAAACATAGGAATTATCAAATGCATGGAAAGATAATATTTAAAGGAGGAATGAAAGATACTCGTAACAGAGAAAAAAAATCTTGAAATCCCATCAAATTTATAGAATAGACATATCCAATATGCATATATGAGCCCGTAACTACTCAGAAAAGAAGAGGGATTTCCAATTTTTTCTTCTTTGTAGAGTTCACAATACTTGAAATATGAGAATACCCATGGAAATGATATAGTTCTAAATAAGAAAAATCCATAAATTTCATAGGAAAATCAAAACGCTAATCTAGGTGTGCCACTAGCAGAGGAGTTCTCTAGAATAAAGAAGTGCAAAATGATAAATATACCAAATAACGCAATCATATATACCAAATCTGCAAGGGCAACCTATGAATATGCACAAGCTGATCACATACTATATGTAATATGTAATGAATTGTGTCCTTATGCCAACTCCAAATGACCCAACTTATTTGCAAAATTCAAACCCAAAATATACTAGCAATCGCACAGATGCATATGTAAGGGTCATGATCTTCAATAATGAAACAAGTAAATACCCTATGCGACGTGCAGGTATAGATGTGAAAATTTGTAAATAAAAATATGGACTTACAAATGGATCATAGTCAAAACCTCGCGCTGAAAAAACAAACCCTCACAAACGCAGTGAAATAGTCAAAAATGCCGAGGACAATAAAACCTCGCTCACTCATAGTGAAACAGTGGAAAACATAGTGAAATAGTGGAAAATGCAGTGAAACAGTGGAAAACCCCATTTTCATGGCTTATTCCGCTTTACAATCCCCACGGATCTGACGACACATGAAATGGGGTTTAAAAAAATGCATCTTTAGGGTTTAATTTCTAATTCCACCTATTCGGTGGGAAGATGATGCCGCCTGTTTTAGTGTTTAAACCCAGTTTTCATTGAAAAATCTTGAATTGCAACTTAGGCATACAAAAAGTGAATTTGGAAAAAATGGGAAGTTGCAATTCCAATTCCTCCCCACTTCTGCGAAACAAACAGGGCCTTAGGGAGAAAATCTTGATTTGGAAAACTGTATCGCTGAAACTTTTCATTCTTGCAATTAAAAAATGTGGGTGGGAGCACAAAAATAAAGTAATAAAAAATTAGCTTTGTCTGAATATTTGTATTGATTATAAGGATACACTCTGTTAGGGCTTATATGTTTTTGGTATAAGCAGTAGTAAAGGGTGCTACCCGAGGTACATAAGTTGCTGATAAAACAAACTTAACAACATATTAAATTAGTAAACTCAACAAAATTAAACCAATGAACCATCATCTACCTCTATCAAAAACCAAAACATAAAAGATAAACCAGTAGCGAGAGGTTTCCCACATACGCAAAGTATCAAAGTCCATCAGCCAAAAAATAATATGAAGCCACACATGGCTATTTAACAAAAATAAAGTCTTAAGCTTAAAACTAAAATTAAAGATACTGGCCCAAATATAGGGCTTGGGGTCCACAGTGTAACAACACCCCAAACCAATTCACCATTATTTGGATCCTTTTCCATCCCATAAGTGCTTCGATAGCAGTAGGTCTACCCACTCCTTGTTGAGAAACTTGAAGAGTTCCCTATTTCCTTCTACATACTCCTTTTCTCATTCAGAAAACAAAGGGGATTGGAAGAGGTGTGCATAACCTTGAGAGTGAATTTTCTAACATCTACCAGCCTCCTGTTTGTTTTGGCCAAGTCTTCATTTAGTTTAGCCACCGTATTCTCCAGATTTACAATTTGGAACTTGATTTGTCTAACAAGACCAGTACCCACAACACTTTTAGGGTTTTTCATCATAGTGTCAGGGGGGAAATCTTCTTTTCCCACTTCAGCCATAGTGTCTTGGTTATCATTTTTTACCACTTCATCATTAGTATTCATTTGGTTATCATCCCTCCTTCTAGACTCAACCAAGACATCCTCTTTATCGAATAACTTCTTCATAGCCCGTTTCCCTTTTTCCTCGGCAAGCTGAGAGGACCAGTGGTACTAGTGGGATGGGGGTCAGCATTCTGTGGGCACTCCAGGTTGATGTAAAATTTCTTTCATTTTTTGGAAGGCTCGGGAGAATCATCCAGGGTTAGGTCAAGATTGTTGGCCCCGCACGAAGCATGGGTAGGGTGGATTTAAGAAGAATTAGGGCTGGAAGCAGGGATAGAGGCTCTGATAGAACCTGAAGGTGAGGGAATTCCCTGGTTGAGGGAGACAGAGGGTGACATAATTTGCTAATAAATTTGGGAAATTTCCACAATGGGTGGAGAGTAGAGAGCATGGTGGAAGAGGTAAATTTTGAAGAAAAGCCCCTAGTGGAGGTAAATGGGTTTTTTACAAAGATAAATTTCCTCATTCAAGGTGGCCATAGTATTTCCAAGGAATGCAGAAGATAAAAAGGCATGTAAATTAACAGCTTATGCCTAAGATGATTAAGAAAATGGAGGTGGTAATTGTAGAATGTACCAAACTGGCCCTCCAAGGTGAAATATTTCATAACCCACTTGCACATCTTCGTCGAGAACTCTGGAAGGTTAGTCATGCTATAACTGCCATTTTTAGACATTGGTTTGTCATCATTGGCAAAAAACTGGTTGAAATCTATTTTTTCCTGGGTTTTGGTGGTTTTCTTCCACTTCCTACCCATGGTTTCCATGCCTGTGGCTTTACCAATAACCTCCTCATTGATCTCAAATGTGATACCATTAATGGTGACCCTTCTCTCATTTTAGCTCTAAGAAAACTGCCTTGAAATCATTTCATTGTGCCTAGCCAAACATTTCATGAAGGGAAGAATCCCTCCTTCCTTACACAAATACATCACCATCGGGTCTGACGAGAATTCATCCTCAATCTTTTCTGGTTGAATCCTATGATGATCCCCTCCCATATTAGCAGAGTTTCTAGACACAACCCACACCCAAGAATTCCATGCCCAGCAAGAGCATAAACCCTTCAAAGCACAATAGCACCATAAATCATAGCACAAAATCAAAGTAGAGCCATTTCATGAAATGGGGAAAATGAGGTAATAACTTGGCCTTAAACATCTGTCATTTCATGTATGAAAACTACAATAATAATTGCCTTTAGGCACAAAAAAAACTACCAAGGGTGCCACCAGGGTTAACACATGGGAACGACACTGTAACCCATAATTATCATCAAAGAAATCTTCATTGTATCTTTTATTAATCCCCTTAAATCGCAAATCTATCTAATGCCACTAAAAGGCAAAATGACACTTTATAAAGGGAGTGACGCAAGTAGGCCACATCCACTACCAAAAGGAATTGGGGAGCCTACATTCAGATGCCACATGGTATTTCCAAATGTGACAAACAACCAAGCTATAGTGGATATTGCTTTGAGGTCCACCATTTAGCACCCAAATCCGAATTTGATTTTTAAACATTTTGGTTGTTGTTGTTGGCACCGCTCATTTCCCATGTAAGTAGGTCCTAAGTATTTTTGGGTAGCTGAGTAGCAGCACGCCAACATCATAAGCCATCCGTCTGCAGACCTGCAGCTGCCATGGAATCAACAATAGAGTTCCCTTCCCTGTAAATGTGTTTTATAGTGGTCTCACTAAAATGACCAAGCAAACCTCTTATATCCGACATGATAGGGTCAATTCTCTACCCAGCCATAGAGAAACCAACAACAACATCAACAATAAATTTTGAATCCCCCTCAATCTCAATCCTGGAGAAACCCAAGTTAAGGGAGAAATTCAATCCTCATAAGAGCACCATAGCCTCTACTTGGTTAACTGAGTGGTCAATGAGGGGACCAAAATAAGTGGCCACCATTCTCCCCCAGTGATCTCGTAAGATTCCCCCTCCCGCTTGGTGGCCTTCTCGAGAATCCCCATCAAAGTTAAGTTTGTGCCAGTAGGCCTTAGGGTGGACCCAAATAGTCGCCTTTTTGGCTCTTTGTTTAGAGTTGTCAAATCTGGAAAACCCCTTGCCCAATCCCCATTCCTTAGAAATCTTCCAGTCAAAGTCAGTAGGAGGGAAATTGGGGCTTTTCCATCTTCCCACCATCAGGTTTTCCCCTAAAATTTTGTACCCGAGATTAAAAAAAAACATTTTTTGTAGTGAGTTCAATATCTCTGAATATCCTGTTATTGAGTTCCTTCCAAATTGCCCAGTAGAATATCATGGGGATTTGATTCCATAATATATTTTTCAATGAGTGTTGTGAAGGTGAGTGCCATTCAAGAAGTATATCTTGGATGCTTTTGTTTGATTCCCACAAAAGGTTGAGTCTAGAGAGGATCTCCTGCCAGATCCCAATAGCGAACTCACAGTGAAGGATGATATGGTTAGAGATTTGCTCATCTTTCCTACACATGCATCACCTATTAGCAAGGCTAAACCTTCTTTTGAAAATATTGTCAAAAGTGAGGATTTTCCCATAGAGTATTGTCCTCCAGAAAAATTTAACTTTAGGGATAAATTGAGGCTACCAAACCTTCCTCCAAAAACAAATGTCAGCATTGTCATTGATAAGCAGGACATAGGCTGATTTGATAGAGAACACGCCATGTTGAGTGTGTCTCCAAAGCAATCTATCAGGCCGGTCTATGATAGGGATGCGGACAAAGAGCAACAAATCATTGAGTTTAGTTGCAAGGATTGTTAGGTCAGGTCTATTCTGAAGGTGAGGGAGGAGGTCAATCCACTTACCATTAGAGATAAAGTTGGAGACTAGTGGCCCAACACCAAGGTTTAAAATGTTCCTCAGTTGGGAGAAGCGAGAGTTCTTAGGGATGGTGTCTGGCAGAAAGGGGTCATCCCAGAATCTAATATCCAAACTATTACCCAATGACGAAATGGTCCCCTTTTCTAAAATAATTCTTAATTTGAGGATATTGTTCCAGATTTTGGAGCCTCCCGGGTGGCCCTACACCATGAAGAGTTTACAGTAGCGTCCCACATCCAGATACTTAGCTTACATGATTCTACACCAATCAGTAGTTCCCCGCACCATGGTCCAATCCATTTTAGAAAGCAGAGATCTATTAAGGTTTTTAATTTTCCTTAAACCTAGGTCCCCCTGGGCTTTGGGGAGACAAACTTTATCCCAAGAGACCAATGAGAGGCATTTATTTTCCTCAAACCTCGACCAAAGAAAGGTACATTGATTTTTTTCAAGATTTTCAGCCATGAATCCTGACATTTTAAATATAGACAAAAAATAAACTAGAATGCCTTACAGGGAAGTAGCAAGAAGTTGAAGCTTACATGCATTACGGAGGAGTTTACCTTTCTATCCCGCCAGTTTCCTTTGGGTTTTTTGGTGCCCAAAAACAAAGGATCAGTTTTGGCCAACTAATAGGTACACACTAGTACCTCTACAATTTTGGATTAGTTAGGCCAAGGCTAGTATGCCTGATTCCACTTTAAACTAATCAATCCTTTATAATGACTAACTACATACATAGATAATCAAATCTTGTCTAAGGTGGTGAAAGATCCTTGGAAGAAACAATACAACATCTTAATGCTTTTCGAAATACAGACTTTAAAACTAATTGAATTATCCCTTAAAAAACTTAATTTAATAAATGCTTGAAAATTTATTTAAATTATCAAATAACTACATAATATGAATCAAAAGACCATGTTAAAATAATAAGACCAGTGCCTACTGAAACATATGGGTTATAGAGTCAGAAAAATCCAGTCCTACTTACAATCAAAGATGATTTTAAAAGCTTGCTTTCAATAAAACAAGATCATCACCTCACAGGGTTCCACTTGAATTACAAATCAAATTAATAAATATAATCAGTCTCATCAAATTTAACTCAAATTAAGAGGCCGACAAAAACAACAGAAGACACTCAGATCTTACAATTGATATTCGAACCACATATATTAAATTTGAATTATAAAATCAAGGAATATAACACATTGAAGCACTCTAATACACAGAATATTTGAAAGACTAACTGTAAATAAATAATGTAATATAATCAGAAACAACAGAGTAAGACTTATCTCATCTGACATTTGAAAATTAGTGCATAATGATTCATATCTACAGTAGTATATCCTTTCTCTCTGAAATTTTTCCTCTAAAAATCTTATTCTAAATGTTTCAAGTTTATTTGACTTAATATTTATATATATATTTCAAAGGTTTCCTGTGAAAGTTCATACCTTTTCACAAAAACCTAATCCTACAACTAACCCTAAAAATTCTACAAATCAACCATATGTATGGCTTAAAAATCTTTTCCCGCATCACATTTGTCATATTATTTGTATTATTTGGTTTATCATATCATGTTTATATCATAAAGTTCCTGCACATTAAATCCCAAAATTAGATAATTAATAAAATTTAATTTAGGGTTCATATTAATAATGTTCTCAAATCTCAAAATTAATAACATATGAAAATAATTAATCAAGAGAGTCATAATGTTATTTTGAACGTAAGGTAATATGAAAATATTTTATTTAAATATGCTAAAAATCATATAGTTTTAAAATAAATTAAACCAAATAATATATTTCAAAATAATTTTACACTATGAAAATATTTCATAGTAATAATCTAGAGTAAACTAAGATAATTCTAAAGAAAAGGAAAGATGTTCATGTAAAATTTTGAATAGAAAACATATAAAAGAAATGAGATAATATGATTTTCTTTAACATATAACTCGAAGAAAACACTTAGACTAACTAGTTAGAGGAGGGATGGGTAGGTAGGTAAGAAAAATGGGTAGCTTGAGACGTCGAGTGTTCAACTCCCAATCGCCACCCTTTTTCCCAACATCCATATTATTCCTCTATAATTATGTTTATTTCAAAAATTATAAATGCATTTAACACATTGAAATAAAATAATTAATTTTGCTCATATATTTTAACAAGGAAATAAATGTAAAAATGAAACAATAATAAACACTTCCCTGAAAATTCTTTGTAAATTTGCGGCTGAATTTTTAGGTATCAACAGTAGCTCGAATTGGGGACATGTGTCTATACCTGGACACAGTCAGAATCTGGATATCTCTGGGAGAAGAAGACCACTTGAAACATAATGTTAATGTAATAATAAGAAAAAGTTTTTGAAAATTATTAACATTTATTAGGATGTTCATTTGAAGACAAATTATTTCAAATACTAAAAAGATGTTTCATAATAACATATTTTCCTATTAAAAATGTAAATAATAAAATCATAGGAAAAAATAATATCAAAATAATAAAATTTTATTACCTCAATACTTACCTGAATTACCCTTTTCAATGTAGATTATTACCTCTTTCAATATTTAAAGAAAGACATTTATTACTCCAATGCCTAGTGAGTTTAGGTTTAGGGCTATTCTTCTATAGAACATATTTAAACTCCCTTTGCAATATTTCATGGACATCTTCTTTTGCAAAATATTCTCTGATCTTGTGGCATTCCATGAGACCCCATTTCTATAAAATTAATGTTCGTACAATAATTTCCAATTATATAAACCTCTGAGAATTCCTTATCACTCAAGTCCATTGGCAATATAATTTCATTTGTTGTTACAAAAATTCTTGGCCGTCATTTACAAATCGGGGTTGTTTCCGAGCTCACCGGCACTCCAAAATAATTAACAACATTGCAAAAATGCCCCCCAAGTTGAGGTATATGATCTAGGAAATCATTTTATTATTAATATCTTCATTCACAGCATGTATAAAGCCCAGAAAAATGGCTCCACATATTTGCACAAGTATACAATTCTGCTAGCTATTTTTGGAAATATTTGTGTTTAAGGTTGTTGGCATCTCAAAAACATATGATATTGTAAGAAAATCATTTCCCATATATGGGAGAATGTATGGGGGTCATTTGGGATATTTAGGTGATCATTTGCAGTCCAAAAATGATCCCAAAACTATGTCTAAATAATAAAAACGTGATTCAAATTTTATTATGCAAAACTTTTCAGCAACTTCAAAATATTTATAATATTTTGATAGTTTTATGTTGCTGAGTTATTTTTGTAATTTCATTGGTGCTTCAAAATGATTTGTGACCAAATGAAATTACTCCCACCATATATTTAACAGTTTGGAGAGTTTTTTTAAAATGTAAACCTTCGTTTATAGCCATAAGATATTCTAAAAAGCTTGCCTGCAAGGGAAGAAAAATGGGATACATCTCTCTGTCGTACTTTCCAATAATATTACCCGAGTGCAATTATTTTAAAATACTCCCAGCATTTATGTATATTTTAGCTGCTTACTTTCATTGCAAATATAATAACACAACACATCTGTTATATGCATACATTTTGCATATAATATTCCATACACTGTATAGAGCGCGAGTCGTGACATATTGTCGAAATGTACCCACAAAATGCAAAAATTTATATTTTATTCCAATAATCTCATTCCCTCGAAAGGACATTCCATTTGTCCTTTCAACCTCAGATTGATCAACGTGGTCACATCAAACTCAAACCTCCAATTATTGATATTGAATCTCAAAGGTAGATAGACTCAGCAACAAGCAATATTATTAATTATGGCACTCAATCATTAAATATTCATTCCATTTTCATTTTACTACTTTAGTGATAGCCGATATATACTAAATAATATTTTAACAACCACATTCATAAATATTTTATATTCCTAATTCAATAGAAATTGACCTTTCTCCTCATATAATCTTATGGGAACCTGTTGGCTGCTGAGATTCCATTCTCAATATCATGAAGTATATTTTCTATGTAATTCTTTATCACAAGAGATCTTTGCATATTAACTTTCATTTTAATTTGTAATGACTGAAGCATGAAACTGTAATGCTGATGATCTGGATTATATCTTACTTGAATGTTTTGAATGATATAATATGTATATACATAATGAATCCTTCTATCCTGCATATTCAAATAGCTGTAGTAACTATTCATAGGATTAAAGTAAGGATTTAATTATTATTATTATATATTTTTTATCCAAAACAATTAGTCAAGAAATTTAGTGGCTACATATAGTGAAATGATAAATAAATCCAATCAATATAAATCGAGGGACTACAATCTATTAATATGAAATCAAATAAAAAGAAAAAACATATAGAACATAACATAAATATAGAGATAAAACATGGTATAAAAAAAACTTACTTGCCCCAATACTTGAAATGTTTACCTCTGTCATAAATCTGATTCTTGTCATGTAACATCATGTATCTTCTAGAGGCACCATATTTTTCTTTTCCATTATTCATATTTCCGTTGTATTTTAATTTCATCCAAATGTAAATTTCATAGAAATTTTGAATGTCATAAATCTGGATATCTTTTTCAATGTATAACCTCCTTTGTGAATATGCGATATTCTTATGCAAATCCAATAACTTCCCCTTCAAAATAATTATCCCTTGAAGAACCACATGCTCCACTAATTTTTTGTCATTTGTACTATGTTACCAAAACATATTAAAATGAAATTTATTTCCAGTGAGATTTTTCTGAAATAATAATCTTTTCTTCTCAACCATATCATCATATATTATTTTTTTACTCTCCTTATGTATTTAATCTGATAAATTTAAGTCATCCTTAAATGCATTACCTTGTCCTGTTCTTTCATATAGTTCTTTTGGACATGTATCACCTTCTGGAATATTTTGCAATAATAATTGATTTTCTTCTTCAAATGTTTTTTTCATTTTCTACAATATCTTCACTATATAGTACTTCTGAAAAATTATTTATAACTACATCTCTTTCCTTTTCAAACAAAGGATTTATAAACATAGATAATTCATGCATACCTTGGTCGAATACATTTTCCTAAAAAAACATGATCCATTAGACAAATATCAAAGTGATCTCGTAGAATATCCTCCTGCTCATATAACATACAAGATTTTGCTTGACCCCCTCTCAGCGGATTAAACAATGATCCACATTCTGAAAACATTTCTTCATCATTTTTCAAGAAATTTGGTATACTTTCAAAACTATTAACCAAAACATTTCCTTTTTTAAAATTAAATGTTTCACTCTCATGAGATTTATTTATTTTATCAAAACATATTGATTTATCAGCCCTCTTATCATGGTGAATTAGGAAAAACTTTGGATCATTTTTCTTTACGTATTTCTGATATTCAAGATCTAATAAATCTGGAATCTCTTCTACACTAAGAAGACTTTCTTCTTGATCATGACATTTAATATCAAGTTCCACACAAATATCATCTTGGAGGGAATCTTCTTCCATTTTATTCACACTTTCCTCTTCATTAGAATATGGAGCCTCATCTCTTGTATGTTTCACGTTGCACTCATTATATTCTTTTACTTTCTGCAAAAGGATCCTCAAATTAGGGTCATCTATAGAAACTCCCAAATCAAAAAGTTTTCTTCGAAATTCCCTACTTGAAGGCATGATATTAGATAGTATCTCCAAATAGAAACTCATCATCCTTATGAATAAATGGGCTACAGAATCACCCTCTTGTCTTTCTACATTGAAAAATGCATCCAAGGGAGACATGTAAGATTTTGTTTCCATAGTGTAATTTTGATTTTTTTCTTCACTTGTATTATTAAACTCATATAAGAACCACTGTTCAAATTCTTCCCAAGATGAAATACTCTTTCCAGGTAGTGATTCATAAGCATTTCTTGCATATTATTTCAAGGATCTAGCAAACAGTGCCATGAAATCACTCTCTATATCAATATCATACTTGTAAAGGAGCATATAAAAAGAATCCAAATGATCAATAGTTGATTCACCATAATCTCCGTAAAAATAAGACACTTCCTTTGAAAGCTTTAAAAATACCTCATCACCTCTATATTGAAACCTTCTTAGATCTAAAGGCTTAAAGCTTATTGTAATCAAAATTTTTCTGAAGAACTTTTCAAACATCATGTAATAAATTTTTTATCACTAACAATGAAATGCAGTTTCATCTCCTTTTCTGGATGTTCTCCCTCAGTGGACTCATTAACCAAAATATTTCAATAAATAGAGTCACCACCTTCTTATCAGAAGGAAAAATACGTCCTTAAAATATTGTACAAAGTCGCCACCTCAAATATCTTGAGGAAAATTATTACTTCTTTCTTGCTTCAAACCTCAATATGAAAGCTTTCAAAATGTCAACCAGAAATTCTGAAATTTCTTTAAAAAAATGCCCCAGCAGAGTCACCAATTTGTTGGTGCCAAAAAACAAAGGATCATTTTTGGCCAACTAATAGGTACACACTAGTACCTTTATAGTTTTGGCTTTGTTATGCTAAGGCTGGTATGCGTGATTCCACTTTAAACTGATCAATCCTTTATAATGAGTAACTACATACATAGATAATCAAATATCCTCAAAGGTGGTGAAAGGTCCTTGGAGGCAGTAGTACAACATCTTCATTCTTTTCAAAATATAGAATTTAAAACTAATTGAATTATACCTTAAGAAACCCTAATTTAATAAAAGCTTGAAAATTGATTTAAATTATCAAAGAACTATAGAATACGAATCAAAAGACCATGTTGAAATAATAAGACCAGTGCGTACTGAAAATAATGGGTTATAGAGTTAGAAAAATCCAGTCCTACGTACAATCAAAGATTATTTTAAAAACTTGCTTTCAATAAAACAAGATCATCACCTCACACGCTTCCACTTGAATTACAATTCAAATTAATAAATATAATCAGTCTTATCAAATTTAATTCAAATTAAGAGACTGACAAGAACAACAGAAGACACTCAGATCTTAAAATTGGTATTCGAACCATATAAATTAAATTTGAATTATAAAATCAGGGAATATCACACAGTGAAGCACTCTAATACACAGAATATCTAAAAGACTAATTGGAAATACATAACAATATAATCATAAATTACAGAGTAACACTTATCTCATTTGACATTTGAAAATTAGTGCATAATGATTCATATCTGTAGTAGTATATCCTTTCTCTCTGAAAATTTTCCTCCAAAAATCTTATTCTAAATGTTTCAGGTTTATTTGACTTTATATTTATATATGTTTCAATGGTTTCCTGTGAAAGGTCATACCTTTTCACAAAAACCTAATCCTACAACTAACCCTAAAAATTATACAAATCAATCATATGTATGGTTTAAAAAATCTTTTCCCACATCACATTTGTCATATTGTTTGTATTATTTGGTTTATCATATCCTATTTATATCATAAATTTCTTACACATTAAATCCCAAAATTAGATAATTAATAAAATTTAATTTAGGCTTCATATTAATAATGTTCTCAAATCTCAAAATTAATAACATATCAAAATAATTAATCAAGAGAGTCATACTGTTATTTTGAACATAAGGTAATATGAAAATATTTTATTTAAATATGCCAAAAATAATATAGTTTTAAAATAAATTAAACCAAATAATATATTTCAAAATAATTTTACCCTATTAAAATATTTCAAACTAATAATCTAGAGTAAACTGAGATAATGCTAAAGAAAAGGAAATATATTCATGTAAATTTTTTAATAGCAAACGTATAAAAGAAATGAGATAATATGATTTTATTTAACATATAACTCAAAGAAAACACTTAGACTAACAGGTTAGAGGGGGATGGATAGGTAGGTAGGAAAAAAGGGGTGGCTTGAGAGGTCGAGTGTTCAACTCCCGATTGCCACCCTTTTGCCCAACATCCCTATTATTCCTCTATAATTATTTTTATTTCAAAAATTATAAATGCATTTAACACATTGAAATAAAATAATTAATTTTGCTCATATAGTTTAACAAGGAAATAAATTTAAAAATGAAGCAATAATAAACACTTCACTAAAATTTTTATGTAAATTTGTGGCTAAATTATTAGGTGTCAACAGGGTCGTTTCAAGTATAGAATTCCAGAATTCATTCTTCACATCTTTGACAGTCAATGGAAGGCCAAGATAGGTAGCAGGAATTTTTTCAACCTGGCATCGCAAAATATTCAATATGTTTTTCTGAACCAGGTCCTCAGTGTTGAAGAAGAACATTTTGCTTTTGTGATAGTTGATATGCTGTCCCGAAGAAGTAGTGTAATTGTCTAGCAGCCGCTTTGACATTTTTGCTTCCCTAATGGAGGAGGCCCCAAAGATGTAGGTGTCATCAATGAATTGTTGAAGGATCGCAGGTTGTTGAGTAGTGGTCAGCTTGATCCCCATAATCGCTCTAGAATGGGTCATCTCCATCATATTACGACCAAGAACCTCTGCAAGGAGGATAAAGAGGTATGGAGACAGGGGGTCCCCTTGGCAAAGACCTTTTCCTGAGTAAAATTTAGGACTAGGTTTACCATTAAATTAAATAGATAATCTCACAGTCTCCAAGCAAACCTTAATGAGGTCGATAAATTTCTCTGAGAAACCAAAAGTAGACAAGACTTTGTAGAGGAAATTTCAATTGACTTTATCATAGGCTTTAGAAACATCCAGCTTGAGGGCCATCCCAGTGACCCAGCTATGGTCAATGCAGTGAATAATTTTATGAGTAGTGATGGAAACATACATAATTTTTTGATCGGGGACAAATCCTTTTTGATTGGGGCTGATAATTTTGTTGAGCAAAGGTTTGATTCGATTAACCATAATTTTAGAGAAGAATTTATATAGAGTATTGCATAGGCTAATAGGTATGAATTCCTCCATGATTTTTGGCTCTGCACATTTAGGGACCAACACAATGTAAGTGTCATTAAGTTTCTTAAGGATTTTTTTATATGATGAAATCCCGAGCAGCATGAGTGACATCATAACCAACAATATCCTAATATTCTTGGAAGAAGGCAGGGGGAAACCCGTCCAGACCAGGGGCTTTGTACGATCTCATGGAGAAGACCACCCTTTGAACCTGCTCATCAGTGACCCTAGATAAGAGCATGCTATTGTCATCAGTTATGATAGCCCTAGGTAGTTGAGAAATGAGATGGTCCTGGAGGCTAACAGAGTCCCCAGAAGAAGTATTGGTGAAATCTCTGGAGAAATAATTAGTGGCTAGACCTTGAAGTAGAATAGGGTCTGAGATTTCCTGCCCCCCTGAATTCTTGAGTGACGTGATGGAATTCCTTTTTTTTTCTTACAGGTTGATTAATGAATAAAATCAATGTTACGATCCCCCTCCTTCAGCCATAAGACTCAGGATCTTTGTTTCTAGAAAACTTCTTCATTGGCCAATGTCTCCTTCCAACTTCTCCTAGTATTTTCTTCCTCCAAGGTTAGATCACCCTATAGATCACCCCCTACCATTTTCCTTTAGAGAGAATCAAGTTTCTCATTTAACACCATCTTAGTGTCGAAGATGTCTGTAAATGTGAATTTTCTCCAACCTTTAACCACACCTCTAATTAGCTCAAGCTTGGAAGCAACCCTGAACATGGTCAAGCCTTTGATTGGTGTGGACCACCAATTTTGGATCTTCTCATGGAAGCTTGGGTGGGAAGACCATGTAATCTCATATATTAAGGGTGTAGGGTACTGGTATCAAACACCCACCCATTTAAGAAGAAGGGGGTTATGATCCGACGTTATCCTAGGGAACACAACCAAGGAGGAGGTTTCCTTCAAATCCCAGGTGGAAGATAGGAAGACACGGTCCAGCCGAACCTATATGAGATGGCTACCTTTCCTATTGTTTGTCCAAGTGAAGGGGTTTCCTCTTAGCTCAACATCATAAAGATCACAATCACCCAAAAAGTTAGTCAGGTCTCTCATACTCTCAGTGTAGTCCAAATTGCCTGCACACTTCTTTGAAGGAAACATAGGAGAGTTAAAATCTCATGCCACCATGAGCTTAGAATCTTGGAGACTCGAGAAAGATAAATTTAGATCTTCCAAATTCCCCCTTCTCCCCTGTCGGGGATTAGGAGCATAAATTTTAAAATAGAGCCAGGTCTCCTTCGCAGAGGTGAAGACCACTGCTAGGTGGTGGTGGGAAAAGTTGTGGGCATCACCCCTGACCTTGGATGGATTTGAGAGTGTGGCTATACCTCCTGAAGAACCGTGAGCCTTCGAGTAGAGAAAATTGGCCCCAGGCCATAGCCTTCCCACCAACTCCTTAAAGTAATCATAAGAAATTTTATCCTCTTGAATTAAAAGAATGACAAACTTATAATAAAAAATGTACTGTTTGACAGTGAGTTCTTTCTGGGGGTTATTGTACCCCCTAATATTCCAAGATAAGACAATCATTTATTACCTTTTTGGTTGAGGTCCAAGGTTTGCTGCATTTTTGAAACGATCTCATTTATCATGCTCCTTTGCCTTCTAGCTTTGTCCGTCGGCCACACCGATTTGGTGTCCACCCCCACATCAATTTTTTTTTCCGTGTCTTCGTTTGTTCAATTTTCCATGGGTTTGAGAAGAAATTCCACCACATGAGGAGATTGGGGGCCTCCAGATGTGTTATTTTCAAGCACAGAAACATTAAGTTTTTTTGTACAAGTGCTAATCCTGGGCTGGAACTTTGTAAAGTTTTCAAGTGCAGGTTGATGGTGTTAGAATTTATTTCTTCCTTCTATGGGACAACAGGGACAGGGGTGATACATTTCCTAATATCCTTTTCTGTAACATTCCCCTGCACATTACTCATGGGTATTTCACCTTGTTCCAGACCAAATATGTTAGCAACCAATCTAGTTGTAGAATCACATCCCAGAATCGTAGGCACTCACATAGCCTTCGAGATGGGGTTGTCCACCATTGAGGGAAATGAGATAGGTCCCAAGGATAGATGAGTAATAACCTCAGAAGCCCTCATCTCAGGAATAATTTTCTTTAACTTAGGTTCAGGTCTTCTAGGAGCCTTACAATCTTTTCATGTGTAGCCCTTTGAGTTGCAACATTCACAAAAGAAGGTAGCATTCTCGTAGATAATATCTTGTGTCCATTTATCCAGCTTAGAATTAAGGACAACAAAGTTGGGGAGAGTCTTATTGATAGACACATTCACACAGAAATGAGAAAAAACAAGTCGAGACTTAGAGAGCGTTACTAGATCCACAAAGATGTAGTTTCCAAATGAGTTACCAATCCATCTAAACACATGCTCATCTCAAAACTCAAGTGGTATCCCAAGGAAACGGACCCAAAGAGGCGCCATCCTGCTGAGGTCCGCAGAAGGGTCAAATCTCGGCTTCCACTTAGCAAGGGTGAGGATACATTTTCCATAAAGCCATGATCTAGAGAGGAAAAAAATTAGGTCCTCTGTATCTGTGAAATGAAAGAGAAAGAGTCCCCCAGGCATGGCTAAAACCACAACACTCCCTTTTAGCTTCCACTGGTTTCCCACCCATTTTTGAACCATGTCATTGGAGGGACAAAAGTTGAAGAAACCTCTAACCAGAGCCAGATTAAGCTCCACCATTTTTTTTCCACAACAGAGTCATGGAGAGTGATATTTGTGCCTTCCTCTGTTAAGGTAGAGAGTGTTAGGGTGGGGTCAAATTCCACCTAGGTCCCAACCAACACACCTTTCCAGTCAGCCTTGGGAGCAGTATGTGGTAGGGAATGCAAAGTACCTATCCTAGAATCAGAGATCAGGTCGGGAACAGGGTCACTGGGGTGGGAAGGAGGTTCCCCCTAGCAATTTTTGCTATGATAGGAATTCAAAAGGATATTTGGGTGGCAAAGTTGCAAGGTGTTTTGTGAAGAGGGGAAAAAGTCCCACTGGTGAAAATGTTTCATTGTAGTCTATTAGGGCTTATATGTTGCATATTGTTACAAGATATAATTTATTATGTAGTATATTAACTTCTAAACATTAATAACATTTATGGAAAAACAAAGCTAGTATAATTTTAATAATAAAATGTATACATGCATATTTTCTAAAATTTATGATATTTTAAGAACAAAATTAGAGGAGATTGATAATTTTTATTTTTTAATTGAAGGTATATTTTTCAGAATGACTTATCAAGCTCAAAAAATTATGTAAGGTTTTCACTTGTACTATTTGAGAAAAAGATATTACATTATTTTCATGAATATAAAGTTTTTGTTAAATTTAATGGTTTAATTTTAAATTTTTTAGAGAAATTTCAATATTTTATTCTAGAATGAGTAAATGATACTTTACTATACATATTTAAATCTTGAAATCATCTTTCTTTTAAATATCACTTTCTCATAAATAATATTTTAACTTTTATTACAAAAATAATATATATAATTTGTTTAATGTATTACCTCTAGCGTTTTTCACTTTCCCTTTCTTAAGGTAACATTTAAATTGATTATTCAAGAATGTTAAAAATAATTATTGAAAATAATCAATAAAGCAAATTGTAACCAGAGGATCTAAAAAGTTAACTGTAGAAATATATGTTTTGAAATGCCCCGCGCATTCAAAATTTTACAAATATTAAATTATATTGTTGGTGCAAACTATTAAAATAAAAACTAAAGTACTAAATAACAAGGGTTAAAATAAATTATAAGTGTAATACAAATAAGATTAAACCTAATTAACAAATGATTAAAAAGAGTAAATAAATAATCCATCGATATAATGAGTAAAGATTGCATAGTTTAAAAAAGAAAAAAAAATACAAAGATGAAAAAATTACAATAAAAGCAATAATAAAATCATATTAATTTTTTCTTAATCAACTAAATTTATAAAGGAAGAATTTGTCTTAGTCAAACCCAATAAAATAGAAGGAAAAGAAATATTAGAAAATGAAAAATCAAGTATAAATAATGATAAAAACAACCTTAGAATGGTTAAATTTTAATTTAAAAGAAACAAAGATATAGAATAGGACTAAACAAAGAACCCAAATGGGAGGTTAAGCCAAGGAAAAACTAATGAGGTAGGAGGAATTATAAGCATAAGATCAAAAAATGGCTAATTTTGAATAATAAATTAGGAATATTTTGGTAATGTGAAACTTGTGGAATGTTTTAGGAATCTTATATGTACAGTATAGATTCTTGTAACCCTTTTTCTGATCTTTTTCGTTGGTAGTTTCTGAGCAATGCCCATTTGACATTCCAGTTTAGGGCTTTTTTTTATTAAAATTATGGTTGTGCTTGAGAGTGGAATGATTTTCCTCTCAAACTTCTTTATGTTACTATTGAACTTTTAGATGCTTAAATAAAATTATTGGCGTCATCTTTACATAAAAAAAAAATAGGAACCTTGCTAACATTTTTAGGCAATACCAAAATAACAATGATTAGTTTAAGGGATCAACTAGGATAACCCCTTTACAAATAGTAATGAGAAGTATATTGAATTTGAATTTGCATTATTATCAGTTGTGTCTACAATATTCCCTACTCTGCCAACTCAACTCAGTTAATTAAAAAAACCTCAAATTTTCTCAATAGGCTATATATTTACTAAGGATTTTGCTCCTAGTAATTTTTGTTTTTATAGTTGGAGTTAGATTTACAGTTGAATCAAAAGAAATTTTCCATATATCAATTTCGTAAAATCTAACAAGATAAGAAAAAATCTTTTGACTACCATCTAAAGTGTAACATAATCATCACAATTGATAATTCATATTTTAAATTGTTCAACTATTAGATTTACAATTCAGTACAATAAATTTTTTTTTTATCTAAGTAAATAATTTAATATTAAAATATTCTCACCTACACAATTCTCTATCTTATTCACTTGTAAAAGTACTAAATAAAATTATCTTTTAACTATTAAACCAATAACATAACATAATTTTTCTAATAGTTAAAAGAGATTTCATAATAATTTGTTTAAAATTTTCAAAAATAGCTTTCCCCATAAATATGGTTAATAGTTTTGTACATATAATTGCTTGTGTATTTTAAAAGTGTATAAAGAATACTAAATTTAAATTAAAATATTGTACATATTAAATTAATGTATCTTATATGCACATATTAAATTATTATTCTTAATATGTTAATCAATATATATTTCCTACCGGCTAACCCTTCACCTCTTTTGGTGCAAGCACTATTATGTACCTAAAACAAAAGTGTGCCATACTAGACATTTTTGATGATTCATTTTTCATCTCTTGAGAATCTCATGCAGTTGAAATGTAAACAAAGACATCTATGGATATAGTAAATTAAGACCGCAATGGATGTCTTTATAACTCTTATGTCTGAGTTAGGGAGGATATACTACAGCTTTTGTCTACAAATTATAATTTAGAAAATGAATTATTTATTTTTACAATGGGGGTAATATATGTTTTATAATTATTTTTAAATCAATTTTAAAAATATTTAAAATTTAATATTCTTGGTACTCTTTTCTTTTGATCGAGATTTTATTTCAAGACTTTCTTAGAAGTATTTGATTTTAGATTCTAATTTTAAGAGCACAATACTTATCCCATATATTTTTAAACTGTGTTTAGTGAAATCTTTTTCCAAACCTTTGGATGTGGGTTTCCTTATTATGCCCATTAGTTTAGAATTTTAGTTAATGACTATTTTAGTTTAGAATTATGGTTAATGACTATTCTCTAAACTAGAAATGCTAACTCATTTTTGTCTTCAAAGGTCTATTTCCTTTCTATAAGTCCTTTATTTATGGTATTGGTTGTTGAGATATGAAGTCCAATGGTCAAGTGACCTTACGCCTTCTCCCATCAATTCATCTCATAGATATATATGTTTGTAGGAATAGATGTGTACAAGCCATGTATGGTGTAGTTTTGTAACGTTAATAAATATTTTTCCTTAATTTGAGATTGGATGTAGCGATTTTTGGTGAGCTACTATAAATCTTGTGTTTGTGTATGATTTCTATATTTTTTATATTCTTTTTTTTTGTCAATCTATTCTTGATTACTTTAACAATTGGTATTTGAACTTTGTTAGACCTAAGGAATATAGATGAAAGATATTTCTATGCTAGATCCTTGAGCTTTATGCTTATATGAAGTAAAGAGTCATGCTGAAGTGTGAGGTTATCATCCTACTATAGATCAATGTTGTCATGATGAAGTTGATTTAGTTATTGAAGCATTTATCACCATGTTGGAATATGAGAAAAACCCAATAATGTTTTCTCTACAAAGGACTATCCATCCACCCCTATGAAAGTTGAAACAAAGCATCATGCACTTTGGTGGAATGAAGAAATTAAAAATACTAGTGTTTGAAAAGAGTGGTGGAGAGGTGAGAAAGAAGGGTCACCACTGAAAAATGAAGTAGATGTGGACAACAAGGTGACATATAGATAGGAAATATATAGATGACTTAGGTAAAGATGAGGATAGGTTTTTTCATTCCCAACTCTTGATATAGTTGTATCATTAATAAATGGTTTGACCAACAATGAATTCATGGAATTTAAGAGTGTTGTGGGTGCATTATCCATGGTTAATTAGAGAAAGAAATGAGAAAAGAGAGACTGCTAGGTAAAGAGGCCTTGAGTCTGTTGAATTTTTGTCAGATTGACAAATAGAATTTGAAATTTTTTGTTGTTTATTTTTCTATGGAAGATACTCTTTTTGATGATGATAATTTTTGAAAGTGTGAGGCATTATGTGGTTCAAAATGACAAAGAAAAGTTTCAATTAGGATAGGAGCTTGTTACCTTGTAACCATGAGAGAATATTTTTATAGCGGTCATGGGTGGAAGGCATAAGGGTGAAGCTTGAGATCTTGGGAAATGTTAGAAGTATGGAAACCAAATACTCAAATCTTTTCCCTATCTTTTGGGGGCAGAAGAAGCAGATTTTTCATCACTAGGATAGAGAGGTTGAATTTGGAGGTAGGAAATGGTAGTAGAAAGAAGTTAAAGATGGAATATTAATATCCATTTCTCCCTTTTTTTCTAAATTGATGGGAAGTTTTATTTAATGCATAAAATTAGTCAGATAAATCCTTAGAGCATGGAGAATGGAATGAAAAAGCATATGAATGGTAGTTCTCTTCCTATTCAAATATTCCAGAAGGTGTCCATCATAATTATCCAGGACCAAAGGAAAAATTGATAGGTAACTCTTCCAAAAGTCTTTACTGGTCTCAATCACTTTAGATTTCATCAAATAAGATGAAATTTCCACCTAAATTATGGAAGTAGAATCATCAGTAGAAAATAAGACTTACAATGATTATAATGGAATCCTTGAGGGCCATCCTAGTAGGAATTATAATTCTTAATTATAGGGAGAGTCATTGGAGAGTTGTAAATAAAGATAGACAAAAATGTGAAGGTAGATAAACTAATTATTGGGATTCCAAAGCTTTATGATATAATGGATAATTTTTAGTGTAATAAGAAGAGATCATCATAGATAAATATGTGGTTGATCATTATTTTTGATGAGTACTTTTTAAGGGAAGGAACTATGAGATAGTTAGACAATTCATACTTCTAGTGCCCTCAAAGACCCAATTATTGACCTAATTGAATTTATAGTCTTGAATTAGATGGCTCTAACAGGGAAACATATGAGAAAGAGAATATATTCTCTAGAAAGGGGACCTAAAATGTATCAATAAGTGATCCTAGGTCAAATTATTTTCACAAGTGGATGTAGAGGGACATGCTTGGTGACAGTTTATAGAGGTAAGCTCTATTATAAAACCAAGAAAGCCTCCAAATACTAATAAAACTACTATATTGTGTGATGCTACACATGTTTTGAGTGAGTAGCAAGTTCACGAAAAAAAATTAAAATGAACAAATTTAAGAAAATATATAACTCATACAAAAATAAAAAATCAGCATCAAATAGGAAATATACATCAGTTTAGCTCTTTTTTTTAATGGAGAGGGAGAGTAAGAAAAATGCCAATGGCGGGCCTCCTGTACCTCTGGAAAGTATTTCTAGTCTCTTGTTGGGTTCACTGATTGTGAAGGATCAGAAGGATAATTCCAAGTAATATGGGAAGGATAATGATGATGGGGAACCACAGAATGGTGTGTGTATGTTGTCTTTGAGGAAAGAGAAGCCACAAAACTCTCTGGGAAGTCAATCTATGGGCTTGACAAAAGGAGGGTATTTTTTGCCTATCAACGATTCTAATAAAGGCAAGTTGGTATGTTCCCTAAAGGAAATGTGGTGGAAAAACCTTTGTCATCGCTCTTTGGGGTCAAACCTGGAGGAAAATCTTATTTCCCTCTGGTTGAAACCATTTCAGACTTACCCAAAGGAAAGTATGTTATTTTGGTTCTTGATCAGGTGGTAGATCATTCTATCTCCTCCATGACGCTCTCACTTTTTGAAAAATTTATGGGTCCTAGATCCTATGTTGAAGTGGTTATAGCTTTAGAAAATAAGAAATGGTAGCTAAAGGGTCAAGTCGAGATAGTTGTGGTGACAAAGAGTAAATTATCTTTCTCCTTCTCGAACAAGGAAAAGATTTTTAATATTCTTTGTAGTGGTCCATGGGTTGTGGTAAAATCTTCCCTGGCTCTTTAGAAATGGTTGCCAAAGCTGGAGATGAATGATTCTATCTTTGTTTCTACTCTAATATGGCTTCACCTCACTGGAGCTCCTCTAGAGTTCTGGAATGAAGATGTTTTTAAGGGGTTGGCCTACTGATTTGGCAAAATGCTATTAATTTATCATATGACTACTTCTAAATCTAGGATAGTATGTGTTAGGGTTTTTTCTTGTGTGGCCCAGTATACAGATCCTCCTACTTATGTGGAGATTGTATCAAAACTTGGGAAATGGGTGTAGACAGTGGAGTATGAGACACTCCCTTTTTATTGTCTCATTTGTAAGAAGGTTGGTCACTGGGCTAAAAGATGCCCACAGAGGATGAATAAAATATAGAAATGGAATGAGGATGGTAAGAAAAAGGTGTGGAAGAAGAGAAAACTAGAGAATGGTGAAGGAGTATAGAAAAATGATGAAAATAAGGAGGAAGACCCTAAAATGGAGAAAAAAGTTATTGTTGAGAAGCCAATGAGAGGTATCTCTTCCCAATATATGTTTTTATTCAATGCCAATATAATACTTGAAGGGGATGGTCTGTATTCAAAGCTTTCTCCAGCTTCATCTTAAGGAAAGGAATCCAAATCTAATTCACCTTCTGCTGAAATATCCTCTCCTGAGAGGCAGTTTGGGGCTGAAGATGCTTTGAAAGATGGGGAGATTGGGAGGGACGGTGTCTCTTCCATCCTATATGAGAATGGTAGACATGTCCCATCTAGATTCTCTGAGTCTCTTTGGATGTGTTTTCCTTCCTTGGAGGATGTTCAACCTTTTAATATTCTTGGGGTGTTGAAATTTATGAGTCCTCTTCTAAAGAATTCATGCTAGCTTCTTTGAGCCAGAATAATGTTGTCATGCACAATGGGAAATGGGGTGATTGTTCACAAGACCTTCAAGAAGGAAATTATATAGATAATAAAGAGAATGAGGAAGGTGGTCTGTCAAAAATAAAATGTAAAAGTAATAGGAGGGGAGGACAAAATAAAGGTCCTTCCTCATCGTTAAATAAGGGAGTAGAGAACAAGGGTCCCTCTTCTCAGTCTAGATACCAGGGTAGGGAGAGATAGAAGCCTTTCACCTTGTCTTAAAATTGTATGAAAACTTAAATTCTCCCTAAAGCGAATATTGGCTCCCTTGAGAGTTTTGTAGGAAGGTCTACAAAGAAAGTGGCAAGAGATAAAAAGAGAAAATAGAATATAGTTGATGGTAAGTAACTTACCATAACAAAAGTTTATTCTCCTACTAAAAAATGAAAATCATGTCATGGAACATATGGGGCCTTAATGGATCCCATAAGCAGGATGTGCTTAGGAAGTTTGTTCATGATCAAAAACTTGATATTTTTTGAATTCAGGAAAGAAAAATGATTAGGGATAAAGTTTAAAAGTTGAATGTTTTCAAAAGAAATATTGTGGAATGGAGTGCTTCTAATGGTGCCTCTAGGGGAACAATTACTTTCTGGAATCCCAAATACATGAGAGGTAAATTTTTGCACTCTGGTGACAATATTATCAGTGTTAGATTTAAGCATATTAGGGATGAGTTTGAATGGATTATATCTAATATTTATTCTCCTAACACCAAGAATGTGAGAGATAGATTTTGGAATAAGTTGACATATTTTAGGGATAATTTCAAAATTATTTTTGTATGGTGATGGAAGATTTTAACACTCTGCTGCATAATTCTGAAAAGTTGGGAGGTTCACAATCCCAAACGGAAAGAAGACCGGACCTTATGAATTTTATTAATTTTATTAATTTGGATTGTCTTTTGAATTTTGATTTGCAAGGAGCCAACTTCACCTTGAGAACTAGAAGGATCGGTGAAAGTGTTATCTAGGTCAGACTTGACAAGACTCTCATCTCTTGTATTTGGTTTTCCAAATACCTCTACTCTTTAGGTATCTTATCAAGGATTGGATCAAATAATTATCCTATTTCTTTTGTAGAGGACGTCATCAAGGTTAGCACATCCAAAATTAGAAGATTGTATTCAAAACTTGTGGGACATTGATGTTTAAGGTAGAAAAGAAACTTAGACATGTTAAGAATAAAGTTAAAGTTATAATAAAAATACTTTGAGAGATATTTTGAAACTAATAAAGAAACAGAGCTTCAACTTTAGGAAATTGAGGATTTCATCTAGAAGGAAAGATATACTTAGGAGAATTTTAATATGGAAAATGAAATCTTTGTTAGTTATCATGACATCATTGCAAAGGAGGAGTTATATTGGAGGAAAATATCCTAGGCTCTATGACTCAATTGTTGAGATAGTAACCAAATTCTTCTACCTAACCGCCATGAAAAAAAAGGATATTAATAGGATATCTCACATCTAAGATGATAGAGGCTGATTTGAGAAGGTAAAGGAAATTGGGGGGGAGCCAATTCGCTTCTTTTCCTCTCTCCTCTTGGAGGACTATTAGCTAAGTTGTGATGATCAATATGTGGTTCTTTATTCTATCGCTTCTGTTCTTGGAGAAGATGTGAAAACATTTTTTTCTTCTATTCCTATTGATAAAGATATCAAAGAGGTCTTCTTCTCTTTTGAATGTGAAAAGACCCCTCAACCTGATTGTTTCCCAGTGTTCTTCTTTCAAAACTTTTGGCTCATTATCCAGAAAGATATCTCTAGTGTGGTGAATGAATTTTTTGGAGCCTTGAGTCTTCTCAAAGAGATCAATGCTACTTTCAATGTTCTTATTCCTAAATTTTTGGGGGTCAACTATTGGATAGGTTTAGCTCGATCAACCCTTATAATTCCTTTTATAAGATTATTTCTAATTTGATCACTTCTATATTCTTATATATTATCCCCTCCTTAATTTATCCTCAGTAAAATGGTTTTTTGTTGAGAAGGAATATTCTTGGTTTGATCATCTCGGTGTATGAAAAAATTCATTCCCTTGGTAGTTCTAAAGAAGGGATTCCTATTAAAACTGGACATGTCTAAATCTTGTGATAGGGTGGACTGGAAATTCCTAGACAAAGTTTGGGTGGCATTTGGATTTAGTGCTAGGGTTAAATAACTCTTAATTCAATTCATTTATACCTCATCTTTCATGGTCTTATTCAATGGGTCTCCCTCTCACTTCTTCATCCCTCCTATGGGGATTAGACAGGGTGATCTCATTTCTCCTATTTGTGTTACTACTATAGAAGAGAATCTAGGAAGTTTTTTCAAGAGTCTAGTTCAGCAAGGGGAGATTTAGGGTCTTAAACCTTCATCTATGGGGCTTTCTTTCTCTCATGATTAGTTGATGGATGACACAACAATTTTATTCTCTTCCTCCATTAAAGAAGCTCAAAAAATAAAAATATTGTTGGATACTTATAGTAGGGCCACCAGTTAATTTATCAATCAACACAAGAGTTCCCTATTTTTTTTAGTACTCCTAAAGCTAGACAGAGGATAATTTCAAATATCCTTCATTGTTCTACTAGTTCTTTACCTTCTACTTCTCTTTTTTTGCCTCCAGGATTCAAGCTGGATGATGCCTTATGGAATTCCATAGTTGATATATTCAACAAGAAATTGGTGGTATGGAAGGGAGCTCTTTTAAGTCAAGAAGGTAAACTATAAATTTTTAAATCTTCTATTCAGAATCTTTTAGTTTATGCTCTTAACCTCTTTAAGATCCCATCCAATTTTGCTAAGATTATGGAAAAAATTTAAAAACATTTCCTCTAGTCAGGGATGCAAGAGAGAAAAATTCTTCCACTTATTTCTTGGTAAAATGTATTCAAATCTAAGAGGTGTGGAGGTCTTGGTATCTCAAGAATCAAACTCTTCAAGAAGGCTCTTCTCGCGAAGAAGGCTTGGTGGGAATTCAACAAGAACCCTAAGGAATGGGATACCATTTATAAAGATAAGTATCTTCACCATTTTTATGATCTGAATGATTTTTCTTACTTTGAATTTTTTATTAGTGACGCTTTCATAGAATAATATTTAGAAGATAAATGAGGTTCTTGTTAAAGGTATGAAATGCAAAGTGGACACTAGTAGATATGTGTGCTTTTGGAAGGATAAATAGATCACTAATAGGCTTGTTGGTTCAATCCAAGACTTATTTGAGTGCATGGAAATATGTAAGGGGGGTTTGGGGAGTGTTGTGGGGGATTACTAGAGAAATCAGTAGTTGGTCAATCTTTTTTCATTGGATAGGAGGATGGTTCCGCTTCATCACTATCTTAATGGTAGTTCTCTCAAAGCTGACAATCAGGCTTCTATTATCTAGAAGGATTCTCCCTCTAGAAAGTTTAGTATGGCTTCCACCTTTTCTGTCTTCATAAAAGATAATATGGAAGATCACCCTTACTCAACTAGAGCTTAGAAAAAATTCTTATCTTTAAAATTAATATCTTTTATTAGATTTTCTTACAAAATAAAGTCTTAACTATGAAAAATATATACAAGAGAGGCTTCATGATTTATAACAGATGCTACTTGTCCCTAGAGGCTGAAGAGTCTACTTCTCACTTTTTGATGCACTCCTCCTTCTCCCTCGAGGTTTGGACTTATTTATTTAGAATATGGAATCTCACTTGGGTTTTCCCTTCCTCTATTTAAGAATTTGTGATCTAATGTTGTTTCCCCTCAGTTAATCAAGTTCCTAAGGTCCTCTGGTCCCTCATGGTACCTCATACTATCTGGGTTATATGAAAAGAAAGAATTCATAGGATTTTTGGAGATTAGTGTTCCTCCTCTTTGGTTGTTACAATAAATATATCAAGGTTGTTATGGAAAATCTATATCTTCTTTCTTCTAGGCTATCTCATAAGTAGAATGCTATTTGAAAAACAAACGATATTTGTATATCTGAAGGTTGGAAATTAGATATTGATATTTCAAAATGTATTGGCAAGACTAAGAATAATAGAGATGGTTTCATTTGGCTTACCCCTCCTTCAGGATGTGCAAAATTTAATTTTGATGGGGTGGCAAAGGGTAATCCTAGGCCAGCTGGGTGTGGGGGAGTGATAAGAGACAAGAATGACATTTTCATTACTGTGGTGGCTCTTCCCTTGGGTACTTAGTCTAATGACTTTGCAAAAGCCATGGGAGCCTTACAAATTATTTCTATTGCTAAACATATTAACCTTAATTATGTTTGGTTAGAAGGGGACCCCAACAGTATTATAAGATGCCTAAAAGGGGAAATAACAACTTCATCCAGTATATAGACCATATTATAAGAGATTAAAAAGAAATAAGAAAAAAAATTTAAAAAAATTCCCTCTCTTATATAAAATCTAATAAGGTGGCGGATGGTCTCGCCAATATTGGTGTTAGATTTAACGACGTCTTAAAATGGGAAGGGATTTAGGTGATTTCAATTATAATATAAAATATCTTTTAGCCTTCGACCGTATGAGCAACAAGATTGGGAAAGTACAATTTAATGATCAAAATGAATCTCCTTCCCTTTGAATTAGAAGTTATTATGGTGATATATTTTCCCTCGTTGTCATTATTGCTAATTTATTCTCTCAAGATTTATAGTTTTTGAAGAGGTTTAATATTTGTCTTGTTTTTTCTTTTCTCTTCATCTGTCATTTGTTTCAATCGTTCTTCTCTAATATTTAAATCATAGGAGGAGACCAAAATCATTTCAAACTGGTGACCTATGAGCATTGGAGGAGAGATAAGAAAGTTAGTAGGAAGCTCACAAAGGGTGGCTTTTCTCCTTTTCGTAGATAAGTTGCATGGTTATGACATAAATATCACTCATACTTTTTGTTGATGACTCAGATAATGGGACTATCACTCAATAAGGAAAGAGGTCTTTAATAGATGAGAATATGGTGGCTAAAGTGACAAGAATATCTACAAAAGGCCTGAAGTTTTTCAACAATGGGAAAATTCTTTACTAGGATGTGCAAAGTTTCACCAGATGGAGCAGAGGGAAGCCCTTGTGAAAGGTAACAATTCTTACTTTGACCCTGAGCAGTTAAAGACTTTCTAGATGAGGATGGCGTAAGTGATTATGGAATATTTCATAGTGGATGGGAGATTTAATAGGATGCATAACTATCATTTCATGTTCTTAAAATGTTTTAGGTACAAGACTTCGATTTCTTTCACATATTTTTGTATTTCTCTCTTCATGATAGTATTTATAACCACAAGAAGAACCCTAGAAAAGTTTGTATTCATCAGGGGTTAATTCTCATCTTATATTACTATTTGAGAGCTAAGGCCTATGAAACTCCAATTATTCATCTTGTTAATCTGGTCAAAGAGGATTATCCTAATGTTGGTGGACCTAAGAAGGAAGCTGAGTCTGATTATGAGGAAGATAGTGATACCCTTAAGACTAAGAAGAAAAAATTATCAAGGCCAGTAAGAAGTAGATGCCTAAAAATATGTTGTATCAAGGTGATGAGGGAGATCATACTAAGGAAACTGATGAAGGGAATTCCCCTCCCAGGTAAAAACCCACGGTCAAAGCCAATCCTAAACCCAAAAAGTAGGGTTTTCATGGTAATGAGGGTGACCATACTGATGATAGTGAAGATGTACTCTCTCCTCCTATCCATCGAAAAGATAAGTGAACCCTTTTTGTTGGCCCTTCCATTTTTTTTGTGTCAGATGATGAGAGAATGGATGGTAAGGATATAAGGGGGACCAATCCCAATGGGTTGGTAGTTAAGAAGAAAAGTGGTATTTTCCTAACAGATATTTGTATTGGTTGTCCAATAGTGGTTAAATTTTAAATCTCTGATTCCTAGGTTGGTATTTCCATAGAGAATGTTGTAGGTAGTTCCAAAAAGGGTAAGGATAAAATTCCCAAAATCCCTCTAATGATGGATTTACCATTGCAGTGATTCATGATGTTCTTGTTTCTCCTTCTTAATTTGAGGAAGAATATGGTGAGAATAAAATTCCCAAACTGGTGTCTACTGACTTATAGTTAGATGTCTTCCATGACCGAAAAGATCCCCCATTTGGACTTGTCCATATGGATAAGACTCATGCTTTGTACTCATTTTAGGTCCAAAGATGGGTCTTTCAGGAGATAAAAAGTCCCAATCTCAAATACAAGGATCTATCAGCAAAGTTTGAGGATATGCAGTAGAAGGTTAAGACCTTGAGTGAGATTCAAGATGTGACATCTTCATCTCTCTAGTTTCCAGAGGAGAAGTAATTAGTACTAGATTAAGTGGAAGTGGAGGGTAACTCTAAAAATATCTTGTAGCGAAAGATGCATGGTATTACTACTAGGGTAGGAAAAATCTAGGAAACCACATCCTAAATATTATTAAGATTATCTTGGAAAATATGAGAGCTCTGGTTGCTAGACTGGAAAATATCTATATTGAGTAGGATTCTACTAATGCGGATAGTGAAAATGAGGTGTTGTTGATGGATTTCTCTGGGCCTGGGAAGAACAGCAGAGGAGCCCCAAGAAAAAGGCTTCCACTCTCCCTTTGATATAGTAGATCTGAAGAAGGTGGCTCTAAATAAGTTTGAGATGGAAGAAGAGGTGTCTTACACCCTGAAAAATCTTTCCTAGGGTTCCTTTCTCTTGGTTTCCTTCTTTCTCTTTCTCTATTTTGTTTTCTCATTTCTTCTGGGTGGTTGCTAGTCTTTTGGTGTTCTATTGGTTGCTAGACTTTTGTCTCTGCAGGCATGTTTTGTCTAGTTGTGCTCAATATTTCCTATCTTTATATTTTACTTCTAAAGGGTTTCGAGGCCCCTTAAAAACTTGTTTTTTCCTTACTCAAAAAATTTAAGAAAATATAAAATATTTGAAAGAAGACAAATTTATATTCATGATGAGAAACTCGGGTTGAAAGTAGAAAAAAAACATATATAGATGATAAGATAATATAATTGAAGTGATAGAGGGGTAAAAGTAAAAACATGTGTCACACTTTAGGCTAAGTAAGAGAAAAAAAATCAGTAGAAAATGTTTCGGCCAATAGGGTTCTGGCCAAACCAAGGGTGCCCATGTAGCATCCTCGTGGCAAGGGGTTTTTGGGTGAAAGAATTCTGGCCGAAAAGGTTTCGTCCTAAACCACATAAGAATTTTTAATAAAAATATGGTAGATGAGAAAATATTTGGCTTATATGTACTCACAGGGTTTTAGATAAACTAGTTTCGGCCAAAATAAGGTCATCCGAAAGAGGTTCGAAAGAAACCCCTTTGGTGGCAGCCAAATCAAGAAAAAAATTAGAATTACAAAACTTCTATCTTCTACAACTAATTTCTCCGTCAAAAATTAACTTTATAAAAAAAAACTAAAAATACCCTTTTGTATACCATAGAGTCAAGAATATGCTATTAGATATAATATATTATAATTACAAAATATTGCCAGTAGGTATTTTAACATTTGAGAAGTCGTTGATTCGTAAATGCAAAAAAAACAAGTAAATCATATCAAAAAAGTTTTAAAAACATATGGTTCACAAGAGGAGAAAGTCCTGTATGACAATGTGTAATTTTATTTTTGATTGGGATAGATTTGATAGGGAAAATATGGTGGGAGATGAAAATTGTTGCTTTCGGGTATGTTAGACTTTGAATTGTTATAACAGAGAAAATATATATTGAAAATGAAATTTTGTTTTTTCATGCACTGTCTATATATGTCATCAATAACATATTTTAAAATTATAGGAAAAAAATATTATTTACATATATTTCTTGTCTGGGAACTAGACCCCGTGATTTTTTAGTATTTTTCAGCAATTGAAATTTTGGCTTTAAATATTAAAAACACATATCAATTATTGTTCAAAAAATTATTAGAAATAAGAAGAATAAACTTCATCCAATTTTACAAATTTTATTAGTTTACATCATCTTCAAATTCTAAATAGAAATGTCACCGAACTATGTAATTGAGGTTGAATAGTTTTGGTGTTGTTAAGTTTTTTTCTTTATAAAAGTGTGACACACGTTTGTACTTTTACCTAGAGGGATAATATTAGATCTAAGGCTGACAAGTTGAAGCTAGATCTTGAAATTTTCAAATAATCTATTTTAAGAAGAAACAAAAACATTCTAAAGATTAAAGTTGTATAGGGTATCTCTGAGGCTACGTTCTCCTCTCATTCTGGCAGTATCAGATTCATCAAAAAAGTTCTTATTAATGGCATAAGTGAGACAAAGAAGAATTAGGATTATATTTCTTTTCTTGGTCTTGAAACTAGACTCAGAAGCAAGGAAAAGGGGGATATCCCCATTGACAACATTATGAACATGGCTTTTAGTATAAATTAAGTATTTGTTCAGAGAAATGATAACTTGTTAATAAATTTTTCAGGACTTTGGGACTTTACTCCCCTATTTTTTGTGGTTTTGTTTAGTTATTGTCTAGCTAGTGGTTATTCTTTGGTCCTTTTACCTACATACTTGTTTTGTTCCCCTTTTTTATTAATAAAAAAAACATTCCAAAGATTGAGGACATAATCAATGAGATAGTGGATGGAATCTACAAAGATTTCAGACCATTATTGGATACGTCGATACACTCATGAGTATGAGAAAACTTTATCAATGGAAGAATAAGAAATTTTTGAATGTCAGCTTTAGCTATCCAATCAGATGGAAAAACTAAAGTCTTAGTTGGAATATGAATAGAGGTAAGAGACTTGAGCTCCTATTCAAAAATTTATAACTGCTCTAAGTAAATAAAAAGAGGAGCTTAGAAAGAATGCAAATTCCATAGGAAAAAATATCAAAGATACAAGATGAGAGAATGATTATAAATATTATAAATATAGAAGAGGTGATGCATTATGTTAGTCTACATAAATGTGATGTCATCAATTGAAAACTATTGAGTTATTTGAATTTATTTTTAAAGGAGATAATTGTTATAATTTTTAAGGAAAAGGAAATATTTAAGTTGTGGAATAGATGATTTTATGTTTAGGTATTAAAACCAATTAATCATGATCTTCTAGATACTATATTTAGTGTTGCAGAGAAGGGTAGTAAAAGAATAGGTAACTGTGTTGTGTGTATGTTTAAGGGCTTATCTATTGATGGAGTGTATTTTAAATCTGCATAAAGTGGTGCTCTTGATTGTAAATTTATTGGTGATTTTGTGCTTGTAAAAGTTGTTATAGAAGATGTTCAGATTTTAGATTTTATTGAATTTGATACAATTTAGAGAAGATTAATTCACAACATTCTTGAATAGTCATTGGTGAAGTTAAACTCTTTTGATTCTAGTTACATTCTGATATTAAAAATAGAAATGTAGGGATGTCACTATACATGGTTGTACTAGTTGAACTTCAAGTAGGAGATTGTTGGGATGTGAAGTCCAATGGTCACATGACCTAATGCCTTCTATCATCTCCGCATTTTAGAGTTGTATATATTTTTATAAATAAATGTGTGTATGACATGTATGGTGTATTAAATTAATCCATAATTATACTAAATGAAACAAAACCAATTACATAAAATGTAGTCTTTTGTGTATTTATCAAAACATAATTTTAGTTAATGGTTTCTAACCTAAAAGTTTGCAAGAATATAATCTTGGATTGTTACATAAGATATTATTTCTATCTTATTATATATGTTTACAATTTTTTTTTTTAATTCTTAAATATAATAAATTAAGAAATATTATTTCATAAATCTTATAGCTTTCATGACATAGAAGAGGAATTTTTTTAATTATACTCTTTTAAAGTTGAATTTGTCTGTCTCTAGCAATGTTTTGATTTATTATGGTTTTGAAAGCAATTAAGTTTTGATAAAGTGTGTTCATAATGAGTATTATATTATATTAATATTTTTGAAAAAGAATTATTAGTTCATGTAAAATCTTATTTTATAGGATGACACATTAACAATTATTTTCATTCATATTCATTTCTGCATTTGAATGTGAAGAAATAATTCCTTTGAAAATATAGTAAGAAGAGGAACCATAATTGCCTTAGAATATCATGATCTTGCGATTCTTTTAATCCTTGTCCAATTTATTGATGACATATTTCTCATTCAAAAGTGAATTAACCAATTAATATTATTTATTGAGAAGTTTATTTGTCATTTTTATACATTAGAATCAATCTCCTTTGGTTTTTTACCATATGACTAGAAATTTCAAGTAAATATATTATCTAGTTTATCACATAAATAGTTTTGGGTGGTATCACTAGCTTTTGTAATCATAATTATATTTTAGGTGTATCTATATAGGAATATGATTACTATATTGCTACCAAATTTAGGCACATTAGGGATGATTTTTGTTGCATCCTTTCTAATATCTATGCTCTCAATAAAAATATTTGTAGAAGAAAATTTTGAAAGAATTTAGCTTCTTTTAGATTGAATTTTACTAAGGATTATTGGATTTTTATTGGAGACTTTAATTATCCTTCTCTAGAAGACAAGATAGTTGGTTGTTTCTCAATTCTAGACAAATAGAATATTAGATTTTATGATTTTATCAATAGTAATTGTCTTCCTAATGTGGAGTTAAAGGGAGCCTCCTTCACTTGGTCCAATAGACGTATGAGTAGTGATCTTATTTAGGTGAGACTAGATTGGGGCCTTATTTTAATTGAATACTTTGTTCATTTATTTTTTTTCTTTGATCACTCCCTCTTGGGTTGGTTCAGATCATTACATGATAAGTTTTGAGGCAGAGCCTCTCTTTGGAAAGAGAAAATTTCTATTTTGATTTGAGAAAATGTGGATTTCCTTTAATCTTTTGTTTTATAGGGTTAACTAATGGTGGAGTATTATTGTGAGTGGAACAACGATGTTTTGAGTGGATACGAAACTAAAGGAAGTGAAGGTTAAGATTTAGAAAATCGAACAAAGAAATCTTTGGAAATATTGTCTCCTTAAATGATACCCTTCAATTGGAGCTAAAATAATTTTTTGATCAAATTAAAAAATAGGGGTATATTTATGATTAATTAGCCAAGGAAAACAAAATTCTATCTCACTACCATGAAGTCATTTCTAAAGAGGAGGACTTCAGGAGATAGAGATCAATATCTCTTTGGTTGTCTTATGGGAATTAAAGTAACAAGTCTCTATCATATCACAAATAAGGTTCTAGAGTGGATAAGGAAGAGGATATAAATTTGGACGTGGTTCAATTTTTCTCTAACCTTCTTTCAGCTGCATATAAAATGGATGTAAATGACCAACAACAACTTAGTGATATTATTCCTTGTGTTGTTAGTGAATAGAATAATAGAAGACTCGTGGCTATCTACTCACTAGATGAGATTAAATAATTAGTGTATTCATTTGAGAGAAACAAGACTCCTGGGCTTGATGACTTCCCAGTGTTCATTTTTCAAACTTTTTAGGAGATCTTTGTTGAAGATGTTGAGAATGTGGTGAACAATTTTTTTGCATCAAGGAATATTTTGAAGTAATTGAAATCTACATTTTTTGTGCTTATTCAAAGGTCTCCCTTCATTAAATCCATTTATGTTTTCACCCTATAAGTTTACAAACATCCATTTTTAAAATCATCTCCAATGTTCTTACTTCTAGATTGCTTGTTTTTTTTCTTCTCCTCATTTGCATGCTAGAGATTGGGATTTTACCTAGTAGATAGATATTAGATTCTATTTTTTTTGTGTATGATGATATTCACTCCTTTGGTGCTTCTAATATTCATGGTATTTTGTTTAAGCTTGATCTTTCTAAAGTCTATGGTCTAGAGTAGACTAGAACTTCTTGATTACGGTCCTGACTGCCTTTGGCATCAACACAAAATTACTATAAATTGTGTGGTAGGCTATCTCCCTTGAAAGATATTTGGTAATAATTCACAGTTCTCCTTCCCACTTTTTTAAGGTCTCTAGGATTCTTAGACAGGGTATGCCCATTTTCCTTATTCTCTTTACTCTCATAGCTAAGACTCTTGGAAGATATTTGTCAAGAATAGTCATATCGAGGAATTTCAAAGATCTTATACCTTCCTTTAATAATTTTGTATACTCATTTTTTTTGTATTTCTTCTACTCTGGAGGTTAGAGTTGTTTAAATATATTAATGTTGTATGTGAAAGCCTTGAGCCAGAGAACTAGTGATGCTAAAATCTCTCTTTTCATTTTCAATACCCCTAAGGTGAAAAAGAGAATGAAGCCTGGAATTGTGGGTTTGGGGATTGAATCTCTTGCTTCCATATATTTAGGGTTTCCATTTTTATTTCAAATTTCTAATTCTTTTTGGATGTCTTTGATTGATAAGTTTAATAAGAAATTAGCTAGCAGAATTGAGCTTTGTTAATCCAAGTAGTGAAGGTTAATCTTTTAAAGTAACCTATCTAGAATCTTCTAGTCTATGCTCTTAATTAGTTAAAATTCCTTCTAATTTTGTTGGTGTTATGTAGAGAATTAAAAATAAATTTCTATGGTATAAAGTGAAAGAGATAAAAATAATTCCTTTAATTACATGGGATTCGATGTATAAACCCAAGGAGATGGAGCTTGTCTTGGCTTGAAAAATATAAAACCTTAAATAAGGCCTTGCTAACTAAAAAGATTTGAAGAATGCAATTTGGTGTTGAAGAGTAAATTTTTATTTATTGTGGCTTCTTTGTACGAATTATTAGAACATCAAGACTTAATCAATGGATCTAGTCTATTTAGTAATGTGATAAAGATTAGGAAGGTATTGGTAAAAAGGGTGAATTCAAAAGTTATATTGGGAGAAAAATAAAATTTTGCGAGGATAGTTGGATGCACCACGAAGCTTTGTACAATAATTTTATCCCAAGGAAATTCATGGCATATTGTATTAATAGTTTTCATGAGCTTGTGTCAATTATTGGGTAAATAATTGATATGTTAATATTTTTACCATTAGTTATGATTTGTTACATGTTGAATTGTCTTTGAACTCTATCATGATCAATCAATAGGTGAGGGATGATAGAATAGTCTATCTATGGCCTCCCCTTTAGGTTTCTTCTTGGCTTCTTTGGAAGTCTTTGTTTTACTTTATCCTATGTCTCTTCCCCTTCTTTGGATGGAGTGTGGTTGAAATTCTTTATCCCTAAGGGCAACATCATTGTTTGGATTTTTCTTCAAAACAAGTTGGTGACACTTGACAATCTATGGAAGGGAGGATTTTATTTACGTAACAATTTTTTTTATATAAATAGCTGATGTTGAATCTTGCTCACATTTATTGTTAATTTTTTGTTTTCTCGTGACGTCTGGAGTCTTGTTTTTTAGTATTAAAATATACATTTTATCTTTTACTATTTTATCCTTGATTTCTTCTATCAAAAGAAGGCTCCTAAATCTAATCAAGATCTAAAATATTTTTGGTCACTTATTTTCCCTCATGTGGCTTGGGGGTTATGAAAAAATACAACAAAAATCTTTAGGGATGTGGCCCTAAAACCAAATATTATTTTTCCTAAAACAATTAGAGATATTGTCATAAATTTTAACATTGAGAGTGCTAAATTTAAGAGAGGGGATAAGGAGTTGTGCTCTAATTATGAGCATTGGATGGCTTCTTCTTGCAAGATTAAAGGATACATTTATTTGTCTTTTAGACTAATAAAAATCATATAGATTATATCTATTAGACTATTCATCGTTAGTGATGGGTGAAATTTAACACTAATGGGGTGGAAATATTGTGCTAGATAGGTGTGGGGGAGTGGTTAGGGATGATAATCAAAAGTTTATTTTAGTAGTGGCACTCCCCTTTGGTTGTCAAACTAGCCACCAAGATAAATATATTGTGGCCTTCAAAGGATTAAGAATTTTAAAACTTCTTAATTGAAAAATGGCATAACTAGATGGTGACTACAAAAATATTATATGTTGCCTTAAGGGTTTTCAAAAGTACTCCTAGACCATCGAAATATGGATTAGAAAATTTGTGCAGATTATCAATTCTTTTGATAAGGTAAATATTTACCATCTATTTTGTGAAGAAAACATGGTGGTGTATTTATTTTTTAACAAAATGGTTCATGGGCATGATTGTATAACATGGTGAATGGATGATAATATGAAGGAGGAGGTCATTTGTTTATATGAGCTATGATAGGATACAGGTGCAGTGTGTCCAATTCCCTATGGACTAATTATAATGTTTTTATTGTTGGTTTTATTACCAAAGTTTTTTTGAGTGAGGAAGGTGCCATTTGGTTTTAAGTGATTATCTGTGTATCCTTTCTCATTCTTTCTGGGTGTTATTGGAGGTGTTTTCTTCAAAGATTTTCTCTCTAGTTTTATTGGTGTTATTCAGAATTGTGAGAAACTTAAAGAGGATGAGCACAGAGAGAAGGATAATGGAACCAATTGACTATGAGGATTCCAAGAGTAATTCCACTATATGTATAATACTGAAGAGGGGATGGGTTACCATGTTATTGCAAAACTCAATAGATGGGATCCAGAGATTATAATAATGGTTGCAAAGGGTTGGAAATATCATAAAATTTCTCTGTTTGAGAGGAAGTTTAACATTTATGAGAGCCTTATCAAAAAGGTCACTAATATTTCAATTGATCATACAAAATTCTTTACGGATAGGAAATTCTCAGATTTGATAGTTAACAAATTCTCTAGAGAGGATAAGGAGTGAAAGGAATTGGTTAAAGCTTCCAAGAGTTGTTGGAAATGAGATAAGTAACTGAGAGGCGAGGGGTGAATCAATTACTCCAAAGAAAATCCTTGTCCCTTAGATGTCTAAATACTTTAATATTGTTACTCGGGTGTTAAAGAAATCTTTATTGCAATTATACTTTAGTGATTAAGTGCAGAGACATAAAACATAAAACAAGTAACAAGTACACATATGACATCAGGATTTAACATGGAAACCCAATATAGGAAAAACCACCAATGTAACTAGTTACTATTTTTCACTCTTCTGAAGTGAGCCCTATTAGTAGCCAACCCTATTAAAGGCTAGACTAAAACACTGTTAGGTGTGACCTTATTAAATTTTTTAATCACCCTGTGAGGAGTGGCCTTATTAGAGGTCTTCAACACTTCAATCTCAAAATTCTACCTTGTGAGAGGATTTACAAAAGACTGCTAAGTATACTCTGTTAAGAGATTTTGATCACTGCAACAATTTCTAGAAGGTAACAATGGATTGACCTATATGTGTAAGAAACTATCTTTTCTGATTCAGATCTCTACTTGATTGTAATTGGATCCTTGTTGATCATATATTCTATTGCATCTCTGAGTGTTCTGTACTTAATCAGAATCCCATCTGATTTTGCCTTCACTCTTCATGTCACAGAATTCCACACTTTTTCCTTTTAATTTTGCTTCCACACTTTTATAACAACCACACAACTCATTTAATCCAAACTTGACCTTTCATAAATACATGGTAAGCCCTGTCAAGTCGGCTTGAATAAACTCTAAATGATAAATCATAATACATTCGGCCTCATATAACCATTTAATTACAAAATATAAATCATTGAACTAGTTAGATGCAACTAAATGCCCGACCAAGACTATAATGCCTGAGTGAACTCTGCCAACACTGAACTTCTTCAATGCCCAACCTCAACTCATTCTGTTTACCAACTGTGCTTTGTTTAAATGTATAGATTAGTGTAAAACCACTACATAAGTGTATATACATGTGTAACATCAATGACAATATACAATTGAATAATTATCTTCAATAATCTCCCTCTTTTGCATTGATGGCAACACATCATGTCATAATACAAATAATTTTGGAGCAACAGAAAATAATGTCTTTAGCTTCATTCTGATTCTCCCTCTGACAATGTCCTTAGTTTCATTCAGATTCTTATGTATTATAGAAAAATCTCCCTCTTTGAAAATAGATACCAAAGACTCCAGTTCCATAAATACTATTTCTCTTTGAAGTTATATTGTACCTAAATGTACTGATTCATCTGCAATGGGCTTTTATACATCTGCATGAACTAGAAGATTTTTACTATTGCTCAGGTTGATGCATCACTAAATTGTATTTTAGTGACCTTCATGTAGGGTAAGTTCCCCTAGTTTTTCTCTAAGATGCAAGAATGCATCCTTAGGTAAGGTTTTGGTGAATATGTCTACAACTTGTTCTTTGGTGTTTACATATTCCAACCTTACTTCTCTATTCTATACTAATTCCCTCAAGAAGTAATATTTTATTACTATGTGCTAGGTTTTGGTGTGCATCACAAGATTCTTTGAGATTTTAATGGCACTGGTGTTGTCATAGTAGATAAGGTTCTTTTATCTCTTCCTTCATTCCTGACAACAACTTCTTGATCCATATGATGTTAGAATAGTTCACTAATGTAGCAACATATTCTGCCTCTACTATAGACTAAGAAATACAATTCTGATTCTTGTTAGTCCAAGATACTAACCTTTTTCCAAGAAAGAAAGCTCCACCACTAGTTCTCTTCCTATCATCGACGCTTCCAGCCCAATCATCATCAGTGAATGCTTTTAAATCAAAGTTTCCACCTTTCTTATACCATAAACCACAGTCTTTATTACCTTTCATATATCTCATAATTCTTTTGATTTCCATTAGGTGATTATCTCTAGGATTAGCTGAAAATATTACAACAATACCAACAGCCAATGCTATATCAGGTCTGGTGTGCACAACATATTGTAATTTTCCAATCATGGATCTGTAATTGGTCTGATCTACCTCTTCTGAATCATCATCCTTAGATAGTTTCTGTCCAGTACACATGGGTGTTCCAACAAGTTTGGAATCTTCCATACCAAATTTCTTGAGTATCTCCTTGATATATTTTGATTGAGTAATGTAGATACCATCCTTCATTTGAAGTACTTTTAAACCAAAAAAAAAATTGATCTCACCAAATATAGACATTTCAAATTCTTTGCTCATAGCTACAGAGAATGCTTTGCATAGGTCATCATAACCAGTGAATAATATATCACCAACAAATATTTCTACTAATAATATCTTGTTATGTGGTCCTTCTTTGATGTATCGGCTACTATTATCATTGGTTCTCTGAAATCCAATGCTTATTAGATAGCTATGTAGTCTTTCATACTAGGCTTTGGGTGCTTTCTTTAGTCCATACAATGCTTTCTGTAGCTTGCAAATCATATTTCTTTAGCTGGGATCAATAAATCCTTCTAGTTGTTCAATGTAGACTTCCTCTTCTAGGATTCCATTCAAAAATGTAGACTTCACATCCATCTGATATACATTTTGTCCTTTATGTGCAGCATATGCCAGAAGAGTTTTGACTCCTCCAAGTTTTGCAACAGGAGAAAAAGTTTCTCCATAGTCAATACCCTCTTATTGAGCATATCCTTTACAAACTAGTCTCGCCTTCTTTCTAGAAACCATCCCATTTTCATCCATCTTGTTTTTAAAAACCCACTTGGTTCCAATCACATTCTTGTCCTTTGGCATAGGTACAAGAGTCCAAGTTTTGTTCTTCTTAATTTGCTCAATTTCTCCATTCATTGCCTCTATCCAACTTTCATCATTCAATGCATCTTTAATAGTTCTAGGTTCAAATTCACTTAGTAAGAATGTACCTTTTAGTTTTTTTCTTGTCATTACACCTTCTATCTATGACTCGGGTCCTTCTATATGTGACTCGGGTTCCTTTATTCATGACTCGGGTCCTTCTACTAGCACTTCATGTTTCTCATTTTGCAACTCGGTTAGTAAAGTTTGTGTCAGTGTATGTTGTCCCATCCCCGTTGCTTGAGTCATAGGTATAGTATCAGGTTCATGATATACAAACTTTTTGTAGTCTTCAGGCTCTTCACTTCTCTTCTCTTCACATTTTTCTGCAAACTCATCAATCTTGACATGTACAGTCTCTATGACTTTAGGAGTAGTAAGATTAAGACATTTGTATGCTTTGGTTTTACATGAGTAACCTAGGAATATTCCTTCATCACTTTTTGCATCTAGTTTCCCATTTATTGCTTCCTGCAAGATGTAGCATCTAATTCCGAATACTTTTAAATAATGAACATTAGGTTTATAGCCATACCATAATTCAGAAGGTGTCTGATTACTACCTTTCTTCAATTGAACTCTGTTCAAGGTGAACACTATAGTACTGATGGCCTCCTTCCAGTATTTGGTAGCAACATTCTTTTCAATCATTAAGGTTCTGGCACAATCCATAATGGATCAGTTTCTACTTTTTGCTATTCCATTTTGTTGTGGTATACCAGGGGTAGATACCTATCTTTTGATTCCTCTTTGATTGCAGAATTCATTGAACTCATTAGAGATTAATTCTCTTCCTCTGTCAGAACTTAGGCATTTTAGTTTCTTTCCTTTTTCTTTTTCAACTCTTGCAAGATACCACTTGAATTTTTGAAAAGCTTCTAATTTCTCTCTGAGAAACATGACAGTAATCATTTTGGAATGATCATCAACAAAAAGAATAAAATATTTTTCTCTAGTATAGCTTATTATTCCAATTGGTCCACAGAGAATAGTATGTACCAATTCCAAGACTTCGTCAGTATTGTAATCCTTTCTCTTGAAGATAGTCTTTCTCATCTTTCCAATTTGACAGTGTTTGCATGTTGCTAACTTGGGTTTCTTCAAGATATGAATACCTGTGACTCTTTTTTTCTTGCTTATGTTTACCAGATTGTCAAAGTTCACATGACACAACCTTTTATGCCATAACCATTTTTCTTCTACTTGTGCAATAAAGCATGAACCTTCACTGAGATCAAGATAGAATAAATTACCTTATGTTTTCCTAGCAGTTCCAACTAGGTTCCCTTTACCATGCAGGAGCTTGGCCTTATCATTCATAAATTCTACCTTGAAGCCAATGTTTTTCAGCTATGCTACACTAAGTAGATTTCTGCTTAATTCTTCAACCCAATAAGCATTATCACATTTGATTCCTTCTGTCAGAACAATGCAACCTTTTCCTTTTACTGGGCAAGGTTCAACATTCCCAAAAATGACACTTCCACCATCATAGTGTTCGGTATGTTCAAACTTTGTCTTATCACCAGTCATGTGATGAGAACAACCACCATAAATTATCCAAGTTTAATTTTAATTGATGTGTGAGAAAAGTGAAGTCTTTTCATCTTCCTTATCTGACTCATTCTTTATGGAAATATACACCATTTCTTCTTCTTCATCACTATCAGAATCTTTTGTAATATAACAAGACTTCTTTCCTTTATCCTTATAGCTTTTGTGGTTATTGAAATCTTTCTTACCTTTGAATTTGTTATACTTCCTTTCATCATCGTCTTCCTTATTTGGACACTTGGTAGCAATGTGACAAACCTCATTTCATGGAAAACAAATCAATGGTATCTTTCCTCTATATTTTCCTTTTGCAGCTCTTCTTGCAAGCAATGCTTCAATGATGTTAAGATCTTCATCATCAGATTCATCATCACTATCACTTTCAATTTTCTTTCCTTTACAGTATCTATCCTTCTTACCAAGGTTCAATTTGGCTTTGAATGCAGACTCAAGATTGATAGAGCCAGGAGAATAGTTGTCAAAATTGTCCAGCTCAAAGGTTGTAAGTCTTTCCACTAATGTATCCAAATTAATGTCTTTTTTGCACCTCATTTCTTGAATGGATGAAACTCTAATAGAATAGATAGGAAGTAAATTTCTGAGTACCTTGCTAACTACTATAGTATCTTTGATTAGTCCACCTACTACTCTGATGGCACTTACAATCTTCTTTATTCTTTCACTATATTTTGTGATAGCTTCTCCTTCTTTCATTTTCATCTGGTCAAATTATCCTCTTAGATTTTTTGCTTTAGCTCTCTTTACATCTACATCACCTACATGAATGTCCTACAATTTCTTCCACATGTCATAGGCTATAGGGCATTCCTTGAATTCATCAAATTCTGAGTAGCTGAGTGAAGAAGCTATGTCAATCATCATTATGTTATGAGGTTTATGTTCCATCATCTATTCCATAGTCATAGTCCCTATTGGTGCAACATATTTGGTCTCTAAGAATTGTAAATCAACATCTCCAATAGTAGATAGATGTAGCTTCATCAGTTTTTGCCATGCTACGAAATTATCTTTGTTTAGCTTTGGGATCTCCCTCTTGTAAGACATCTCTGATCTTTACCTTAGGCCTTGAAACCTTTCCTGAAAGCACTTGAAGTTTTGATACCAATTGTTCAAAATGAGATAAGTAAGTGAGAGGGGAGGGGTGAATCAGTTACTCCAAAACAAATCCTTGTCCCTTAGATGTCTAAATAATTTAATAATATTACTCAGGTGTCAAACAAATCTTTAATGCAATTATACTTTAGTGATTAAGTGCAGAAACATAAAATATAAAACAAGTAACAAGTACATATATGACACCAGGATTTAACGTGAAAACCCAATATGGGAAAAACCACCAATGTAATTGGTTACTATTTTTCACTCTTCTGAAGTGAGCCCTGTTAGGAGCCAACCTTGTTAAAGGTTACAATAACACACTGTTAGGTGTGGCCTTGTCAAAGGATTTAATCACCCTATGAGGAGTGGCCTTATTAGAGGTCTTCAATACTTCAATCTGGAAATTCTACCTTGTGAGAGGATTTACAAAAGACTATTAAGAGATTTTGATCACTGGTACAATTGTTAGAAAGTAACAATGGATTGACTTGTATGTGTAAGCAACTGTCTTTGCTAATTTAGATATTTGCTTGATTGTAACTGGATCCTTGCTAATCATATATTCTATTGCAGCTCTGAGTGTTCTGTACTTAATTAGAATCCCATCTGATTTCACCTTCACTCTTCATGTCACAGAATTCCACACTTCTGGCTTTAACTTTTGCTTCCACACTTTTATAAAAACAACACAACTCATTCAATCCAAAATTGACCTTTCATAAATACATGGTAATCCCTATCAATTTGGCTTGAATAAACTCTAAATGATAAATCATAATACAGTCGGCCTCATATAACCATTTAATTACATAATATAAATCACTGTTAGTCGGTTGCAACTCAATGCCTGACCAAGATTGAAATGCCCGAGTGAAATTGGTCAACACTGAACTTCTTCAATGCCCGACTTCAACTCATTCTATTTACCAACTGTGCTTGGTCTGAATGTAGATATTAGTGTAAAACTACTACATAAGTGTGTATACATGTGTAACATCAATGACAATACACAATTGAATAATTATCTTCAACAAGAGTATCTTTGATACTTCCCAAATTAAGTTAGTGTGGAATGATGATCTTAAGGTAATTGTGCAATAATTTAATTTGGAAGACCTTTTAAATAGGGCTTTTGACCACCACTTTCTTCTTGTTAACCATTTCAGACACAAAGGTAGAATATCTTTTCCTTTCTTCTTTCTTTTTTTTAATCAATGTTACTATAGAGGATCAAAGGAATAACCCTAAAAATAATATAGTCCTCTATTAAGGTTTATTATTGTTAATCTATGAGCATTTCAAATATCTACCCTATTCTTCTAATGCCTCCCCTATTTATTTTTCTAATGATGAGTAATTGGGGAAAACCTATTTGGAGGAGGATGAATGAAACATCAACATGGAAGAGATTAATTATGGGCGATAGAGGAAGAAAGGTAAGTTGAAAGTGGAAAGGGACATTTCCTCTATTTTTGAGAACTATATTGCTAAAGCTTCATCTTATCACAAAGTGTCTAAACACTTCAATCCTACCATAGATAATGAAGCGAGATCCCACTTCCCTTAGGAATTTAATGTCGATTCTACATACCTCAACATTGGGTAGGAATTTCTAGATGATGTTTTAGCTATAGATCATAATGGGATTGTGGAAAATTTTAAATTGACCAAGTGGTGATATTTTGAGATTAAGGAGATCAAGATTAACATTGGGTGATTACTAATAAATAGGACAAAGGTATTGATGATCGAGGGAATGAAGGAGACAAATATAATAAATAAGACAAAAGCAGTGATGTTTTATAGAATGAAGTGGAGCATAAGACTTTCGTTGATTATGTGCATAAGATGGTAATACTATGGAAGCTATGATGAGGTATTATGAAGAAAGAACCCATGAATTGGAAGGTAAGATTAAGAGCATCAATGATAACCATATTTCCCATGTTACCCTAGTTACATAGTTAATAAGAGTATGTCAAAGAGTCTTAACACCATTGTGATTGAATTAGAAAATATCCACCAAGATAGAGCAATGGTTGACGTGGAAGTGGTTGATAGAGAAAAAATGGTAGGACGCGAACAGTGGCCTGAGAAAGAGAATCAGAGAAAATATAAATAAGAAGGTAGATAAAACCCTTGAGGAAATCTAGGACCTAAAGAAAATTTACCACAATATGACTCTTTTGGAGGCTGAAGTTGTGGAGGCCCAAAAGAATCTTTCCCTAGGTTTCTTGGTCTATTCTATTTTTAATTTATTTTGTTGTCTCTTTGCAAGGTATTATTGTTTGGGTGTTCTTGGTGTTCTATCTCTACTCTTTTTGGAAACTTTCTATTATAAAGGTTCTTTTCTTGTCTTTCATATTTATGCTCTACTTTTTGTAAAAAAAAATTTGGGTCCTTTCCTAACCTATTTATTCTATAATCAAAATCTCATTAGGTAATTAAACACACTTTTCATTTAGTACTTGTGAAAATTCCCTCAAGAATGCGTTGAGGAAATACAGACTTTTAATTTTATGATTTAAATAACCAATGGATTTTCACCTACTAGTCATAGTATCTAATCTTATCCATATAAATACATGAAAATCAAGAGTTCAATAAAAAATTACATGGATTATTCTAATTGAAATAATTTTGTAATTTTTATGTTCCACACACAAAACACACAAAAAGTTGCCCTTGACCCCACAATTACACTAAGGGATGAATTTAAACCCTACACATCACATTATAAGTTAGCCTTATAATTTTTAGATGGGTTTATCTTCAAAATTTTAAAGATTACCTTCTCTTTTGGCTTTGCATTCCTAAAGAAACAACCTTGGTGCTCGAGCATCAATGGTTCTTCGACGTGGATTGGTATGTACTTTTTATCTCTAAAACAGTATAGCTTTCTAAAATGAATAACATGACATGCTTGATCCCTAGTTTCTATGATAATTATTTGGCATGCATTGAGAAACATCTATAATCTTTGATATTTGTTTCACTTGAGTTAGGTTGTATTACTGATACTTAAAATATAGTTATTCCTTAAGAAAACTAGTATCTCTCCTTATTTTGAAAAAAATACATGATAAGTGCGTGCATTAATAATTTTAGTACTAATCTTTAAAATATCACGACCATGGAACAATATTTATGTTCTTTTGGTGGTAAAGAATTAACAAATACCAATAGATGAAAATTCATGTCTTTGTGGTAAAATTTGTATGATCTTATCAAAACATATCCCCTTTACTATAGTAGTATCATGTTCCAAAAAAATCTATTTAGGATATACTATAAATTTAATCTATTTGCAAGGTCTTTATATGTGTGATCTTGTGTTGGAACTCTAATAGAAAAATATAGATATTATGAGTCAATTAATAGTTGAAAGGAACTTAATTCTTTCTACACATAAAAGTGGTAAAAAGGAATTTGAATTTTATGGAAGATTGTTTTTAATAACCCTCGTGTATTTAATGGTATAAACACTCTTAAAAAATTCTCTTTTTTTTCTTTTTCTTTTTTAGCTGAAAAACCCTTCTAGAAATCATCAAATATATGAAAAGATTTTTAGTTTTCCCACTAGATGACAATACAAGT
>MU227846.1:3076114-3121555 GCA_018584345.1 Thuja plicata
TATGGATATAATATATCCCTTTCTCTATTGTATGTCTCCCTCATTTTTCTTTATTTTTATGTTCCATTTCTTTTATTTGTCATCTCAAAAAACTAAAGAAATATAACATAGACTAATAAAAGATACAATATATAATTGTACTTTTGTCCATCAATTTGAGAAGGCATAATAGAATTATTCATCACAAACCAACACAACCACATATTTGTGTATAATCTATACATCAGTCCTCCATATCCTAAGAAGATATTTAGTTGACCAAAGATGTTGAAATAATAAATATTTAGTTTAGATAGTAATCTATTTCTTTTATATTCTCCTCCAAAACATTTAATCTATAAATCTATATTTTTTTATTTTTTTATTTTTTTATTTATTAAGCTCATACAAATCTATAAATTTGAACAACATTTGCATCTTGATTCTCCAACACTTAAAATTTTCTAATTTAAAAATTTACATTTAATATACCAATATCATATTTTCTTGATTCTCATACTTAAAATTGTCTTATTTAAAAATTTACATTTAATATACCAATATCATATTTTCTTTCATATTTATATGATGGGAAAATATTAAAAAGAAAATCCCCAAAATTCAACTAAAACACTTAAAAAATCATTGAAATAAATGTTCCTTCTATCCCCTACAATGAGTCTCACAAAACGAAGTTATGTGTTTTTACTAATTACCATAAGTAACATTGTTGTTCTAAAACAATTGGAGAAACCCTAATTTGAAGAAGGAAATGATACCAATTGTGGCCTAAACGTTTGGATCATCGAGTTAACCTAACAAGGAAGAAAAACACACGAAAATGCAGAACCAACAATCGGCGGTTCATGCAAAGAAAAGGAACGGTTCTATCCTGCCATCGATAATGATCACCAACAGTAAAAACTTATTATAATCACTGCAATCACAAAGTGTATTATTCTTTTCCAACCTTCTTTTTGTTTTATTTTCTTTGCCTGGACGAGGCGGCTTCCCCGTATTTTTCTATATTTCTGTATTAACGGATACTTTCTAGTTTCTAACATCGCTTTCAATTTGTCTTTTCTTTCAAAACGGAAACTTTGTGAGTTCTAACAGCCCTTTAAAATTGCCTTTTGTAGGTGGTTTTTTTCCTCCACTGAAGATAATATACCACCACAACGAGGCCTGGATTTTGCCGGTGAGGGTTGGTCATATCTTTCATTTTAAGTTTTATGAAAAATATTGATTGTCAAAAAATTGCAAACAAAAAAAATTAGAAAACAATTATAAATTAGTAATAATGAGAAACCTTATAATCTGCATCCGGCCATATCATTTCTTCTATAATTGATGAAAAGCCATGACAATTCAAATAAGCCCAACGGACATTATTGCCGTCATGGGAGTTTTACTGAGATATCAAAACAGTTGAACGTAACATACACTGCTCCGTGCTCAGCTGTTATAGTTGATCTGTAATGAAAAACAAATCAATGAAGGGTGTTATGGTAAACAAATAAAAGAATGGCGATATATGGTAAATCAAGTCTAAACTTTTTATAGTGCTTTTGCCCTAGACGAAGTTCTAAATCAATTTCTTTTAAGGAAGACCTTTTTAAGTTGTAATTGCGCGTGCGTTGGCGGTCATAATCCAGAGAATGATGGAGTGGCATACGAGCATTCCTTTGACCAAGGTTGTATGCATTGTAATCCCAAGACTGACAAACATAAAAAAAACACGAGATTTAGTATTATTTTTTGAAATAGGAGATATTTTTCACTAGTCAAATTGTGATATTGCTATCATGAAACATGGGTCAATAAGTTTGACAAAAAATTCTAAACAGAATTCTGATAGCAAAATCAGAATTATTTTTTTAGATTTTGAATTAAGATTTCAGTTCTAAGTTTTATTCTATACCTAATTGATTATAGATTTTCTTCTTTTGTGTGTGAGCCAGAATGTGTCATAAGTCTAATGTCTAATCATAATGTTTTCTTAAATATTTTAGTGTAATGTAAAAGAGTAGAAGGATAAATTTAAGGTGTCATCAACCTTGTGAATCCATACATTATTTATTCCTCTAATGTAACTAGTAATTTACCCATAGGGCATGGAATATTCCTACCAAAAATGATAATAGTGCTCATGTAAGTACAAAGCTACATTTGAATTAGACTAGTGAAAATGAAATAATACCTACATTTCAATTAGACTAGTGAAAATGACAAAATACCTAGGTGTCCCCTTTAGAATATTTTAATTTGGCATGTTTGGACACACAAAAGTTGTTGTAAGTCAATGTGAGATAATCTTTTCCATAGGCACTAGTTTGGTCAGATGCTTTATGGCAGCTATAAGAGGTAATCTCTATTTCATGAAGATAATAGAAGCATAGATTTCACTTTCTGGTGGAGTTTTTTGTTATAATGTTTTCTCTATATAGATATTGTGTTGTGATATGTTCTCTTTGTATTTCTAATTTATATTTTCTTATTGATGTAATCTAATGATGAATTAATACTAATTTTGTTTATGTTTAATATTCATCTAAGAAAGGTTTATTAAGCATGTTAAAGTGGTGGTTTTTGACATAATAAAGAATATGAATATTTCCATTAATTTTTGTATTATGAGAATATAATTTTTTATATTTGCATACAAATATAATTTGTTATTGGGTATAGTTTAAAGTTGAAACTCACCACTAATTTTATTGGATGAAAGATTAGATTAATTTCTAGCAATTTCCAAACACTTGTTCCTTTCTAAAAAAAATTATCTATCATACGAAGGAAAAAGTAAAACTAAAGAGATTGTTGATAGTTTTGTACACATTGATGTACTCATAATATTTGTTTCTTCTCTATTAGTATGCTATATTTATTAATTAGGATTTATTCATTCTAAGAGGATCTTGATGTCACATTTATTGTCTATTTTCAAGTCCTTGATTGTGGATCTCCTTTCTGAGTCTTAAAGTGTAGAAATTTTGTTAATAAATTCACTTCTCAAAAATAAATTGGGCTATATTCCCTTTAGTTGAGTTCCTATCACATTTGTGTCTTCAAATTAATCCTTAAGTAAGATCTCTAAATCATCTTACATAGGTTTCCTTCATAATTTATTGAGTTTAAGATTTGACAAAGTGCTCTAACCAATGAGAACATAGTTATATGTTAACTCCCATCGATGGAATACAAAGATAATATAATCTTAAATTGATAATTGAATAGGGTATTTAGCTATTTAAAAAAATTGTGAACTAATATCTCTAAACCATCTTACATAGATTTCCCTTAGTAATTTTTGAGTTGAGGGTTTGACAATGGGCTTTAATCGACAAGAACTTGTATGTTAATTTTGACGAGTATAATGCAAAAGTATAACAGTAAATTGCTTCTTAAGTGGGTATTTAGGTAGTTAAATTTGGAATTCCTTGGAGTATCCTTGTTTCATAATTTTTTTTTTTCTTTTTGATTGATTCTCCACAAGTTGATTCTTACTTATGTTTTTTTGCATTTTTGAGGCATCTACAATGCATGCACTAAAATTACTCTTACACGGGGTCTCCAAATTTAGGAAAGTGGGATTCCTTACCAGGGATTTTGGACCACACAGTACTTAGTTTCTCTTTTTAATTGGCATTTTCGTTTTGGAAAATATAGAACAAAGTTTGTTTGCAGTAAATCTTTTGAATTTTAATATTTAATATTTACAGAATCATCATTTGCTTCAAAATCAATAATGTCAGGACTGATTTTGAATGTCTTTCAGGATTATGTGGTTGCCATCTACTTAAAAATTTATCTCTTGAAAGATAGAATCTATAGCCCTTCCTAATTAATACTTGAACTGTCAAAGTGTAGGAATACATTATTGATCGATGTTTTTTCAAATGCAATACTATCCTAAACACTGTAAAAATCATTTTTTCAGTATCTATGTTTTCTTGCTCTTCAACTCTATAAAATCCATCAATGTCAATATCTTTGTATAATACTTTTCATGATACATTTAGATCACTTATTGTCTATATAATAGAGGGCTGTAGGGCGCCACAAATGTAGCTTGGAGTTGATCTCCTATGAAGAACAAATCAAAGAATGGTGAAATATGGCAAATTAAGTCTCATTTTCTTATGGGGTTTTTGTCCCAGTCGAAGTTCTAAGTCCACTTCCTCGTCATTCTGTGAGGAACCGATTTCCTCCTTCTTAGATTTCATTTGTGGCTTTTCAAGGGACGATTCACAGAAATCCTTGAAACGAATTCTATCGCAATCTTTCTCCAAAATATATTTTTCTGTACTGGGTCCTGCGAAAAACTGGGGAAGTAATGGAGACAAAGCGGACTGATCAAATGTAGATGGAAACGATAAAGAAGATGGCAGAGAGGACGAGCCAGGCCGCTGGTCATATGGTGCTGTTGAAGATCGGCTTCGAAGGGCTCGTTCCCGGCGGTGGGCGTTCATGTGACCTCCCAGCGCCTGCGCACAGCTGAATCCTCCTTTGCAGAAGCTGCATTTGTACCATTTTTGCCCCGGCAATGGTGGTGATGTCGCTTGCCCAATGTGACATTCGGCTACGCTAGCCTGCTCTCTATTTTGATTATCTTCCTTATTTTCATTCTGCTCAAGACTCATCTTCTCAACAGAATTATCACAACCGAATGGAATCATAAAAATGTCGTTAATGGTGGGTGTTAGTCCGGTCGTTAGTTGCTAAATTTGATTTTTGAATGGCCTTTTAAAGTTATAATTGCGCGTGCTTTGACAGTCATAATCCAGAGAATGACAGAGTGGCATATATAGATTTCTTTGACCTTTGACATATTAATCGTAAATTGAAGAGGACAAACAGAAAAACTAGAGCAAATCTGCATGGTAGATAGCAACACTTGGCATTACTTTGATAAGCCTTACGCGTAACCGGCCTCGAAACGTTTTGACAAATTTAGGCTCTTCCTTATACAACATTATCTATGTAACCTTGTTCTCTAAGCAAAGTGTCATCTATACAACTCACCACGACCATAAACAGAGAGAGGGGATTCTTGAGTGTATCGTTGTTATGTTTCATCTCTATAAGATTATATGGATTTGTAAAGATCAAAATGATTTTTTATAATGTAAAATAGGAGGCTCGTAGATACAGTTAATAAGTTTCAATTATTTTATTAAGATAATGTGTGTTTTTAATAGATTTAAAATTTTGGAACATGCCAAGGACTTTGTCAAAAGGGTAACTCGGAATAGGGCTAATCAAATAGAAGAAGAAAACAACACACTAGCAAATTTGCAAGTCAACAATCCTACAACTATAACTAAACAACTAGCTACATCTAAGAAACAAACCAAAACAATCAATTAATGTCAGAGTTGGAACCCAACTTCGCTTCCAAAAGAACTACCAAGAGAGGGAATGGCCTTTTATTTATTTATTTATTTTTTGCAAGATTCAATGTTAATATTTTTTTAGTTAGGTTTTTTTTTACTTAGCAAAAGGCTAAGCCTGTATTAATATATTGTAATATAAAAGTGGTTAGGTAATTCAGAAAATTGGCTCATATAAGCCAATACTTCAACTGATACATATACCCAACTAAAATCTTACTAACATCTAATTCAACGCCCCCCCCCCTCTTAGTTGTTCACCACCTTATTTTCTACAATTGGTATCAGAGCCTAGTCCCTTGGAGAAAATTTAACAGCTTGAGGGAGATCCATCATGATAGGTTACACGACTAACAATCCTAGGTTTGATGGTGCCAACTGCACTTTGTGGAAGAGCCACATGATAGTACATCTCAGATGTATTGATGAAGATTGTTAGAGGATCACCAAGTCTTCATATACTTCTGTTGCAACTCATACTACACCACAAGAGATTAATGATGCTAAAGCTAATATAAGGGTGAAGGAAGCTTTCTTAAGTGCCCTGACTGATTCAGAAATTAAAAAAATGTCATGGAGTGGGAAACTACTAATGAGATCTAGGAGAAGTTCCAGACCTTATATGAAGGAGACAAGGAAGTCAGTATTGCCAAGTTGTACAACTTGAAAGGACAATATAAAGCCTTGAAGATGAGTGAAGATGAAAGGTTTTCTTCTTTCATGCTTAAAGAAAATGGATTGGTGTGTGCTATCCTATGTGTTGGAGGTACTTGGAAAGAAGAGGAGATTGTTGCCAAAATCTTTCTCAATCTTTACCTCTTGCCTACGAACACAAAGTTGTAGCCATTGAGGAGATTTAGACAGTGACACCTATAACAAGTCACAAGCTGATTGGTAGGATTACTACTTTTGAGTTAAGTGAGTTTGGTAATACTTTGCCTAAGGGGGAAACAACATTCAGAGCCACTATAGAAAATGAGTAGATTTGGAAAATCTCAAAAAGCTGTCATGAATTTACGCATGTCATTAATAATTGTTAATAGGGTTACGGAAAGGCTTGTCTTTTCAAAGAATGTGAAGTGCAGACATGCATTTATTGGGTCATTAAAAATTTTGAATTTTTCTTTTTTGCTCTATCTTTGTCTTGCTTCCACCATTACTAGTGACAACCTGTTCTTGAAAGGTATCATGGGGGGTGGGCTAAACCATAAGGAGCCGAAGAACTGTAAGAAATGGAAGAACCAAATGAAGGTTTGCGATGAGCTCAACAAGGGTGGCCTAACAAACTACATGGAGCACCTTCATGGCTCGAAAGATGTCATCATGAAAACTTTTGTTGAAAGCTGGAAGGATGGTTCTGTGGTGATCAGAGGTATGCCTATCAAGATAACCGAAGACCTGATTACTGAGGTTGCGGGTATAAATACCAAGGGCATGAAATTCTATAGGGATAAGAAGATTTCCCAGAAGGCCATTAAACATTTCCCAATGGACAAAGTGGAAGCAGAGAGTCTGGTGAAAGACTCTGGAGGGTGTTATGATGTCAACTCCATCAAAGAAATATGGGCGAAGGTACTTACGGTGGTTATGGAGTACATTTCTCTGGATGGGAGGTATAAAAGGGATCATTCTTACCATTTCATGTTGTTATGTCATTACCGACATAAGGCATGAATTTCATTCCACTTCTACCTGTGGCATTCTCTTCGTCGTAGTATTACTAACCATAGGCATAAGGAAAGTAAGCTTGTTCTGCATGAGGGCTTGATTCTCCTTATCGTAGAGCATGTTAATAAATTTTCTTCTTCTAATCCTCTTATTATCTCACTGAGAGACTCTGGCTTTGTTGAAGCAGGTAAAAGGATAAGGCTGGGAGAGGAAACGGTAGAGCCGACTATTAAAAAGTTAAAATTTGAGAAAAAATAAAGGTATGGACACGGACTCGGATGGTGAGAGTGTTGATGGTTATGAAGAAACTGACTATATCCCCCACTCCCAATCTAAAGATGAGAGTGAGGAGTCTCTATCTGTATCGGTGAGTGTTTCTAGTTATGATGAGGACAATTCTTTGGGTGCCCATATTGCTAAGGAGAAAGGTAAAGATCTTGAGGTTGTCGAGGAGGATGTGGGTGGCCAGAAAGTTCCTATTTTGGTCAATTATGCAAGTTCTAAAGAGCATGATATACCTATCTCTCCGAAGATTGATGTGGTTATGGAAGTGCAATCAGAAAGGAAAGAGGAGGAAACCCCAAGTCAAGACACTGCTGAGAAGGGCAACATCCCTTCTACTTCAAGGAAAATTCCATTCTCTAGATTGGTGGATATGCAGGAGCAGAATATCCAACTCCTTCAAGAGGATATGGAAAAAAAAAATTGAATGCCCATTTGGAGTTCTTCAAACTGTGAAGGCGATGTCAATGTACTCGTTTCGTCTAATGAAATGGGTATTTAAGGAAATAAAAAGCCTCCATCTCATCTTTCAAGCTTTGTCTACTCGTGTTGATCTTATCCAAGGTAATCAAGATTCTGGGTCGGCTGGGGTTGATCATAAAAACAACAAGGAGGATGAAAAATATTTGAAAACTCTGCATGACAGATTTGACATCCTAGAGAACACTTTGAAGAAACACATGAAGGATAACAATATCTTCATGGGTTCTACTATGGAGTGTTTTAATTCCATTAAATCAGAGTTGGATTCTAGTTCCCCAAATGTGAATATTGATGATGAAAAAGATGACATGGAAGATGTAGGTCTGGGCAAGCACACATGTTTGGCCAAGAAGAAGAAAATCCAAGAAAACATTTCAGAGCTTTTAGACTTCAATGCTGCCATCAAGATGATCTCTGAGTCTAAGAAGGAAGTAGAAGGCAGTCTCCTGGAGTTTGCCTAGTTCCTACAGTTCCCCTATTTTTTTTCTTTCTATTTCATTTTTTGGTTTTTTTTTGCCGGAGGGCCTAGTTGGTTTCTAGATTTTTTCTCTAGTTTTATATTTTGGTTGTGGGTGTTGCGGGCTGGGTCTCAGTCTTGTCTCTGTTTAGTTCTTTAAATGTTGTTTATGTTTTTGTAATGGTTGTTGGGGGTTTTGTGTCCCCATAAAACTTGTTTTTACCAGCAATCAAAAATATTTAGAGCCACTATATCCGGAAGAGACAAGAAAAGGTTAGATCAAGGAGAAGGATCCAATAGAAGAATGTCAAGATATGAGAAAGAGATGAGAGAACTTGAAGAAGAACAAATAGAACTTCAAGATTTGGATTCATTGATAGATAAAAAGGTACCAAAAGGATCTAGTGAGTACAAAGGAAAGTTACCACCCAAATTCTTTTCATGTAATAAGAGAAGACACTTTGCTTCTAGATGTCTAGATAGAGTTACTAAATGGAAGAGCATACCTACTATTGAAATAAAATGTTATTATGTCAGTGATGATGAAGGAGTTACAGATGGAGAATATAATGAATTTGATAATATTAATACTAAGTTTACCTTCATTGCTATTAAAGAACAAGATTTTGTGACTATAGATCACATGCCTACTAGTTCTATTGATTGTGTTGAAGAGAAATCCCTAGATATTCATGTTTTCAAGAGGGATAAATGAGTAGTAGACAATGGAGGTTCTAATCATATGACTGGTGACAAGGAAAAATTTGTGAGATTTGAGAAGTATGATGTAGGAATGGTAAGATGGGGAGGTAATTCTGTTGGGATGATCAAAAGAAGATGATCTGTTTCACTAAATGGAAAGAATAAAGTCTATGATGCACTCTCCGTGGAAGGTTTGAGATAATATTTTTAGTGTTGGATAGTTGATGGAAAAAGTTTATGGCCTACATTTCAAGGGCAACAAAGGCAAGATTGTGAAAAACTCTAGAATAGAGATAATAATAATAGGAACCAAGGCAAAGCTAATATTTTTATTTTGAATAATAGTCTAAGAAGTTGTTTGATTACACAAGTAGATGAAATCTAGTTATGGCACAAGAGGCTATGTCATGTGATCTATGATAATATTATTTCTATAAGTTCTACCTCTACTGTTAGAGATTTTCTTAGAATGAAGAAGCCTTCCAATGCTATTTATGAAGAATGCTAGTTAGCTAATAAAATAAGAACTACTTTTAGACCTAAGGTAGAAAACTCTAATGGATTTTTAGATCTTGTTCATACTATTTTGTGTGATTCTGCTAAGATAAGAATCCTCAAAGGTGATAAATACTTAAAGTTACTCATTGATGTCTATTCTAGGATGGTTTGGGTAACCTTCTTGAAAGAAAAGTCATAAGTATTTGATAGGTTTAAGGTATTCAAGAAAATGGTAGAAATTGAGACATGAATAAAGTAGAAGTGCTTAAGATGAGATAGAGTTCATGAATTCATATCTAGTGAGTTCAGTTCTTTCTGTGAAGAACATGGAATCAAGAGATAATTATTTGCACCAAGGACTATGTAGATAAATGGAGTTGTACAAAGGAAGAACAAGTTAATTCTTGATACAATAGTAATCATGATGATAGAATGAAACATTCCATAGATATTTTAGAGACAAGTAGTCAGCACTGTAGGTTACACCCTCAACTAGATGCAAATAAAGGAAATACTGGTAAGACACCTTACAAACTTTTGGTGGGGAAATGTGCCTACTATTAAACATTTAATAATTTTTGGTAGTAAATGTTATATCAAAACAAATAAGGATATAGGGAAGTTTTATGCTAGAAGTGATGAATACATATTCCTTTGATACTCTACCAAAAGAAAGGCATATAGGTGCTACAGAAAAAGGTACAATAAGATAGTAGAAATTGCAACTATTAGAGTAGATGAAGGTATTAATAATCTATTCAAATTAGACGGATATAAACATGTTGATCGAAATGCTAGTGGAAATCAGGGAGAACATCGTAATCAAGTGCAAGGTTGTACGGTGAATGTAGAAGATGAGGCCTATATAAGTGGAGAAGAGGAAGCACAAAAATTATTTCTAAGAAAAAGACACCAAGGTATGTAATAATAAATCATGTTGAAGATCAGATTATTGGTGACAAGAATAAAGGTGTTCAAAATAGGAAAGGATTGTTTATGAAAAAATTTGTTTAATCTAACAAGTAGAACCTAAGGATGCATGGGAAGCTTGCAAGGATTAAAATATGTACAAATCCATGGAAGAAGAGTTGACACAGATTGAGAAGAACAACACATGCATTCTTTTTTCCTAGGCCCAAGGACAAGAATGTTATTGGTACTAGGTAAGTGTTTAGAAACAAGTTGAATGAAGTAGAATTTTTAAAAAGTAAAGAAATATTGTAGTTTAGAGGATGTGTTTAAATGTAAGGTATTGAATATGATGTGACTTTTGCACATAGAGCAACCAGATGGATTTCAACTAGCTGATGAGCTAGACATGGTGTGTAAATTTTAAAGAAATCACTATATGGACCCAGTAAGTTCATAGAGATTAGTACTTCAAATTGGACAACTATCTACTGAAGCTTGGTTTCAATAAAGGTAATGCTGACAATGATTGGTACTTCAAAATTGAAAATGATGAAATTTTAATTGTTGAGGTATTTATTAATGCTATTATCTTTGGGGGAAATTATAAACTAATTCAAGGGTTTTCCATGAAGATGCAAGGTTAATTTGAAATGCCCATGATAGGGAAGATGAAATTCTTTTTGGGGTTAAAAATTATTTTTTCAGAAGAAGGGAGATTTTCTTCTCAGGAAAAGTAAGTAAAGGAATTTATGAAAATCATTTCATGAGATGATACAGAACTAGTTGGTACACCAATGGTGATCGAATGCAAGCTAACTAAGGATAACAAATATCCTAAGGTAAACAAGTCCAAGTATAGGTCAATGGTTGGTGGATTAGTGCATTTTGCTCACAAAAGACCAAATATTATGAGTATAGTATTATCTTGTAGCAAGATTTGAAGAAAAAACAAAGAGGACTCATGAAGTTATAGTCAATATATTCAAACACTTATAAGGGGCATTGCACATTGGAATATGGTATCCTAAAGGAGAAGAATTTATTTTGAGTGCATATATAGATGTAGATTGGGGTGGAGATGTTGAGTACATTAAAAGAACAAGTGGTGTCACATTCTTCTTGGAAAGAATATGGATTTCTTTGATATGCAAAATAAAAATTGTACTTGTCGATCCACTACATAGGAAAAGTATGTTTTTGTTGCTATTAATTATACTCAAGTAATGTGGATGAAGAAAATGTTGTCAGATATTATCTAATTGTTCATAATGAACCTATTACATCATGTATTTTGATAATTCAAGTGTCATAAATATTTATAAAGAATCTAATGAATAGTCAAAGACAAAATACAACTCAATCAAGTTCCATTTTCTAAGAGAGAAAGTGAATGAGAAGGAGGTATGATTGAAGTACATACCCACTAAGGAATAGATTGCTAACATCTTCACAAATTAATTACCCAAGGATACATTTGAGTATGTTAGAGGCAATTTGGTGATAATTTCCCCTCCTAATTTGACCTAGCATGAATCTAGAGGACCTCAGGGATATATGATTCAAGTTGGATAGGTGTTTTGGAGGCTAATACATGGGCGGAGTAGTAAGCATGGTAATATATGGTTACAAATAAGGGATAAAAGAGCATGACTAATCACATTAAATTTTCACCTTTTTTACTAGTTTCAAAGGCGGAGAGAAGCATGTAAAAGAGGTTCAATTTGAGGAGAGGAGATTATAAGAGAAAAGTATGTGAAAACTAAGATATACTTGCACATAAGAAAGAGTTTCAGCTAAGCAGAAGAGTACACATCTAAGGGGGGTAACTAATGGTATATAGAGTATGTAATCTAAGAAGGGGAATATTTTTCCTAGGGGGAAGAAGAGAGAGAAATTTCCTGAAGGAATCTGAGTTAGAGAGTCTTTGAAGGATAATTATGGATATTTTTGGTAGTACTATTGATTGAGGATCTCAAAGGGAGATTTGTTTTTGTTTATGAATGAATTATTTTTTTCCAAATCACATTTTTACATCAATTCCAAAGTGGGGATTTTTATAATGTTGGATATGTTTTCATTGATGTCGATGTATGAACAAGATCGCTCATAAAGAATTATTGTTTGATGCCAAAATATATGTAGTCTATTTTCCCAATGGAACAGGATGTTCAAAGCTATGGTGAGGATCGGTCTTTGAAGGTGAGGATTCATGTGTACCTTGTGGGATGATTTTGAATTTTTCTACTTGGTCCATGTGAAGTTTCATTGGCTATCATGAAGATTTAGATGAGTTATGAGTTCATAGATGGTGACTGGCAAACTATGTGGCAGATAGTAAAGTGAGAGTCACATAGATTGGTTCGGTGAGAATGATCAAGTTGATATTTTTGGTTTTTGCATGAAGGAGTGTGTTAAATAAATGTAGATGTTTTCTAAATTCAAAGGCTTATTGATACAGAGGTTTGCAAGGTATTTTTCAGATTTTACATTTGTTTGTTATAGTGTTTGTGACACCTAACACAAGAGATATTGGTAAATCTGACGATGTGCATGGGTTCATATGTTTTTCTAATATTCATGATTCCTATGATTTTTTTTGGATTATGTGCATGATGATTTAGTGGTTGACACTAATTAAGGTGATGAGTTTTTTGAGGGAATTTCAAGTTGGTGTTAAGTTTTCTTGTGTTCTTGGCCGACTTGGTCTGTAAAACATTTTAGAGCGATCAAAAAAATGTTTTAAGAAATTTTTATGATCTCAAGGTGATTATGATGCATTAAAGGATGTTGGATCACATTTTATTTGATTCAGATCATTGATTTTGGTGTAAAAAGATGAAGATTGAAGTTAGGTTTTTCCTGACCTAATTTCTTGATATAAGGGTTGATGATAGGAAAAATGTGGTGTTGCACATGTGAAGGATGATCGTAGACACCTATGAATTATTACAGAAGCAATTGTGAAGATCTAATGAGGGTTGAATTACTCATATGAAGGAGTTCAAGAGGATTTGAATAGATATTTGTATTATATTTCAATGGGACTAAACATGGTATAAGTTAGATGATACTATTCAATTCATAAATTTTTAGATTGTTATATGATCGACCGTTGTAGTCATCTTGTAATGCATTGAGCCTTCCCAAAGTTGTAGCCCTTGTGTATTTGAGTATTGAGCTCTAGGAAATGTGCTTGAATACAAGTGCATTTCCCATACTTGTAATAAGGTTATACTTCTAACAGTGTATTTTATTATTGTGGGTATTCATCCCCACCATGGTTTTTCCCCTAACAGGTTTTCCACGATAACAGTCTGAGTGTCAAAGTGTTAGGATGTGTTTATGATATTTGCATGCATTCTTATTTGATTAAACCAAACATAAGGGTTTCAAGTGTAAAAAGGTAGTAAAATTTTTTGATGTTTAATCTAACAACTGATTCACAACCTTCCCCCTCTTAGGTTTTTTTTGCCTTGTTTCCTACAATTGTAGCACTTATACATCATATGAAAGTATGGAAAACACAATGCATTTTTTTTTTTTGGGGGGGGGGAGAATGGGTGAGAGAGGAAGAAAAGGGTCTTCGCTTAGGGTTTTAGGTTATTGTGAGGATGCAAGAAGGGGCTCTAATGAAGATAATAAAGATGAAAATAGAGAAGTTGTTGAACCCATTTACCTTTTTTGGCTTTTTCATTTTTTGATGGGGTTGTTTGTTTGGAGACTTCAGATGGTTAGATATTTTTGTTTCAACTTATATGTAGATTTATGGTTTAAAGGGGCATTTATTTTTCTATCATTTCCTAATTTTTCTATCTTTTATTTTCTTATCAGGAGTATTTCTCTTTGTTTGGGTGTTTTTCCTTCGTTAATGTGTTGGTCCTTTCATTCTATGATGCCCTGGTCATTTCTTTAGGAGAGATTGACCTTCTCTACCTTGTAGCTTCTCTTTTCCCCTTGTTTAGTGGCATTTTGGCTCTATTTCTTTGTACTGTCTCCCTTGTGTCTTATGGGTGACCCTAGTGGTTGGGTTTTATGGGTGGGAGATAGTTGATTATTTTTTATGTTTTGGGCTTGTGGTTATATTTGTGTTGATCCATTTTTGGGCATTGTTTTGTTCATGGCCCCTACATCATGGCCTAGTTTCTCTTTTCATACATTCTGTTGTGCCACTTTTTTGAGGTTAGGAATTTCCATTTTCAGATGCGGTGTTCTATTTTGGGTTGTTCCTTCTCATGAAAAAAGGTTCTTTAATTCCTTTATTATTTGGATTTGAAGTTTTCGGTCTAGTGTTGAAGACCTCTTGGATTTAGTTTGCATCTATTCTTTAAGCTATTATATGGCTTCTTTTCAAATGCAAAGCTCTTAATTGTGTTGACCCTTTTGGTGTTATTTTGGTTGTTTTGGAGAGGTGAACTTTCTTGGGGGCTTTTGGTGCTTGGTTTTAGTGATGAAGGAGATTGTTGGAGTCCATTTTCTTGAGAGGGACTTTGAAAATTTTAACCCATTCTTTTTTCTTTCTCTTGGCTAGGGTTCCCTAGCCCTGATGCTTCCTTTTCTTTGTGCAGGTGTATAATGACTCATAGTGTTTGTGACTCTTACTTTATCTGAGTGCCTTGTAGAACTTGCACTATGATGTAGAGATTTTTTTAACCCATCTGGAGTTTTGTCAATGGTTGTTTTTTTCTTGGGAGGCTTCATTATCTAGATGAATGGTTTCCTATCTGTCTAGTTCGTGTAATGGGTTTGTACTAATTTACTTTCGAGTATGGATGTTGATGATTTAGGCTATTTTATATTCCTTTTTCTTTGTTGGGTCTCTTTTCCCTTAGAGTATAAGCTTCTCGATGCAAGTCTTTGGGGTTCTCTAGGTTTAGTTTTGTTTAGTGTAGCTACGTAAAAAATTTCTTAAAAAAAGGTTTGTTATACTATGCATGTTCCCTTATCCCCTCTTTTTATACTCTTATATTTTTCTTCCCTGTAGTTCTTCTTTTTTGTAGGGTGTTGGTGGCTTAATGAATTAATTCCTTTTGATGTGTTTGAGTATGATCATCTTAAAATGATGGAATTTTTTTGTTGTTGCACCCTTTTCCTTTTTCTATTTTCCCTAGATCCCTTTGGGTCCACTATTTTTCTTGTGATATGTGATTGGCTCTTGATTTTAGGGTTGCTAGTTGTGAAATTTTATGAATAAATTTAGAGGGTGTATGTGTTATAGTATGTGAGGAAGTGATGCCATTAATTGCTATTAATGTCAAAACCTTTTACTGAGAGTCTAGGTGTTTCAGTTTTTTTTTTTCATGTCCTATTTTCTATCAGTATTTTAATAGGAGTTTTTAGATATACATAAGGGAGATTCCAGAATTAAGACATCGTAGTTTCCTAGTTTGTCATAGATGGATTACTATATTGGCCACAAGCACACTCAAGTTTGAATCCTATCACTTATAATGATTATTTTCTGTATCCTTATTTTGGTCTTGGTTGTGACATTCATATAACTTTGGTAATTAAAATGTGTATTGTAAATCCTTTTGTCCAACCTATTTGTGGATAACACTGTAGCATGTTATGTTCTCTTATGTATATCCTAAATGTAGGATTGATGTTATGAATTAAATGTAAATGTTATATATATTGCATTGGTTATATCACATATATAAATAAACAAGAACTCTTTTTATATTCAGATGGTGTGTGTATATGCATTTGTGGCTTATCGTAGTATATGATAAGTGACTATGAACTCATGGGAAGGAGATCCATGTTTGTGCATAGTAGTATGAAGATCTTAAAGGTTGATTCTATTCTTTTCAAATCTTTCAGCAGTGAGCCCTTATGTATTGGCAGTGAGGCCTTGTGTATTGCCAGTGAGCCCTTGTATATTGGCAATGAACCTTCTTGCAGTGAGAATTTTCAGAAGTGAACCTTTTTATCAAGACACCTTTCGGTGTCACCTTAACAACTATTTTTTACTTTTCATGAGAATTTTCTTCTTCGTAGTTTTACCCATCTTGGGGTTTCCATGTAAACTCTGGGGTTTTTTTTTTTAGTGTTCTTCTATATTTCATGTTTATATTTTTTATGGATGTTTAGTGTGCTAAATCAACAAATATTAAGTTGTATTTGAAGCATTTTAAGTGCTAACCGACAAAAAGAAATTTTTTAAAGTTGTGTGGGAATACTAATTCACCCCCCTCTCAGTTATTTGACTTGTTCAATAATTGGTATCAGAGCGTGGGCCCTTGGTGATAGAGCTTAACGGCTTGAGGGAGATCTTGAAAGGTTGAACATATGGAATAAGGTTTCTACTCTAAAAGGGATCGGCATATCATGTTGAGTGATATTGAAGGTACTGTACTGAACCAGAAAATGAAGAACTAAAGGAGAACTCGATGGAATAAAATACCTACATTTCTAAACAAAGGGATCATATTAAGAAGTTAAAAGAAAGACGTGGAGAAGTTAGAAAAGAGTTAAAATAATCAAAGAATAGAATTGAAAAATTAGAACAAAAACTATCAAAAGTAAAAGAATCAAGATATAACTGTGCAGATCTGATTTTGGAGAGAAAGGAAGATGATGAACAAATTCAGATAGAAGATTGCATCAGATCTGGATCAAGGTACAAATCAAAGATTGATTTTGTAACAAATTTTGAACTAGAAAAAGAAATCGAGGAATGAAAATTAACTAAAGAAAATTTCAAGCAAATAGTCAAGAAGATTATAGAGCAGAATGAAAACTTAGAACTAGATTAAATGAAGCTGAAGGAAGAATCTAAGACATATGGAAGAAACACTATTTTGGATAATTTGATTAGCTTCTTAGAAGAACGCAAAGTTAAAGAAAGTAGATAATTAATCGTTGAAATCTCATAATAGAATCAAAATGCAAAGAAGTGGTTATTGAGGAAGATGGAAAAGTTGAAGTAATAAGTAATAAGCAAAAAGGACCTGCAAAGAGGTTACCAGTGACACAACTGAATGCTAAAAGGTATTTATCTTTTAATGGTTGTTGTTATATTTGTGAAACATTTTTTCATAAATAAATGTATTGTCAGATGAGAAGAATTCAAAGAACATAATGCAATAAATGTCATAAATTTGGTCATGAGGAGAATGAGTGCAAAATTCAAGTTTCTAGTTAGGAAAAAGAGAATATTATGAACCAATTTTTTCTTGGAAATTATTACGTGTGTCATAGATTTCGTCATAAATCAAGCCAATGCAAAGATAAATAATTAATATCCAGATCAAGAAATGATAATTGTTTCAAGTGTGTATAGGCACATCACTATTCTAAATCATACAAATATGACAAAAGACCTAGAAGTACTGGATGTGATAATGACGCTACAAAAACTAGTGGTTATCATCAATAGAGTATGGAATGGAGAAATAAATCTAGTGCTACAAAGTTTTATGTGGTTGCAGATACCGTTGCTAGTCCTATCAATAACTAAGCACCAAGATGTGGCTAAGGGGGAGTATCGAGAAACCTGAATCTTAAACCTCCCCTGTTTTAGAGTGGTATCAGTTGCAACTAGGTTGTTACCGAGTGAAAAGAAATATCATTAATGATGAAAAGAAAATTTTTAATGTTGGACAAGCAATGTACATTGATTACATCAGAAATAATTAATTCTAGTGAGATTCGTTAGTTTTGTGAGTTTTCAAAAGAGTTAGATCAGTTGATACCGTAGCACAGAGGATATTCATTTAAATATTTGCAAAGCACTTGAGCATAAGGAATTTGTGAAGAACCATGGCACCTAAATCTCTTTCACATGGAAGTATGAAAAGGAAAAGGGAGAAAGATATTGAGATTAAAGAATTCAATTAGGAATGAATAAAGAAGTTAGAATTTGGATTACAAGAACAAGGAATGCAAAAGGTTAGAGAGCTAGGGCTCGACATTTTGTTGAAGGGCACCTCCCTATTTGATTTTTTAGTGTTTTTTAAGGTTTTTTTAGGTTTTTCTATGTGTGTGTGTGTTAGATTAATACCCAAGGGGTTGGATACAATGATAGTTTAACTTCATGCTTGTAAGAGCCTTAGTGCTCATTAGGTGTTTTAGGTCTATTTTGGCTTCAAATAGTGTAAAGTTGCCATTTTAGTGCAATATGGGTTAGAGGTGTGTTTTAGGACCCTAAATATCCTATTTAGTGTCTTAGAAGTCAACATCAATCATCGAGCTGACAAACAAGGTCAAAATGCTCAAAACACAAAATGTTGCTAGCAACTTTGAAAGTTGTTTAAGCAACTTTTGCAAGAATTTGCAAAATGTAGTTATATTGGTTGTAACTACTACATGCTCAGTATATGAGCATGGATTCAAAATTTGGAGAAGGTTAATGAGATTTTGGGTTGAAACTTTACTTCTGACTCCCTTGTATGGATGACTATATCTACATTTCAATAATTTGCACTGTATCTTTGCTACTGTACGGTTGTGTACGGATTGGCATAGGTGATTTGACTCCATGGATGTGTATTGCTTAATTTTAGCTTTCATGTTTAGTAGATATTTTGATTTCAAGTGTTTGTAGTGTAAAGTTAGACTATTTTGTAGGTCACTGGTCTGATAGAGACAATACAGTGCTACCTAGCTAGAAATGACTCTAACCTAAGAACCCTCTAGTGGAATTGACTGAAACCATAGGGGAAGTAGGGTTAGAGTCTATAGATAGGATTTTGGTTTTCTTTCTTTTTGTTTCAATTGGTTTCCTAGGCCAAAAGTGAATCCCTATGGTTGACTGGTGAAACCAGGTGAGCCAGGACAGGGAGAAGATGGAATTTGATCGAGAACCCATGGCCTTTTGTGAAAGACTTAGTGGCATTTGTAGATGCACTAGATAGTCTCATAAGAGGATTCTAAAGTGGAAAGAGGTGAATCAAATATTGGAGACAAGTTTCACAATTATTCATGTTGACTGGTCCAGAGGCCTAATTAATAGGCTATAATCTAGGGCCTGCAAGAGATTAGGGTTTTGGGTGCTTTCAAAAGTTAGGGTTTTGGATTCTGATAGGTTTGGGTGATGTATTGAATATTTTTAAGTTTTTTTGTTATTCATTTGGATATTTTGGAAGCATTTGGCCATAATCGGTGAAAATAGACCTACTAGGAATTGAGCAATTAGGCCTCCTAGTGAAATAATGACCAATTGGATTGGTAAAGAGTCTTGGGGTATTGGAATGAGTGTAGAATGACCAAGATTGGGTCAATAAGTGTGTTAAGAGTCTTGGTGAATTTTTGGGAAGATCCTAGGCAGAGGATTGGCATTCTAGGTGGAGTTTTAGTGGAGGAAACTAGGTGTTTGGTTAACTAGTTGGACTAGTCAAGCTTAGAAAGCTTGGAGTCTTCTAAAATATATATATACCTTGGAGGATAAGTTGGTAGAGAGGGTCTTGGAGATCATAAATGAAGCAAGATCCAAAAAATAACAAACATTGGATGGTTGGGTTAATCAAATAAGCACATTGGAGTGAGGAAAAGCCCTAGGTTGTCAAACCCTCTACATCGGAGTGGTATCAGAGCCATATTAACTTGAAGGTCATTTATGTATGAAGTGGAAGAGAATCAAGAGGTAGAAAACATGCCTCCTAAAGAAATGAGTTGGGATGCCATAGTGAAATTGGTTCAAGGCCTCTTGGAGAAGGCTAGTGTGTCCGAGACAAAGGGAAAAAAGAAGATCACAGAATGCAGAAATGAGAGTGATGGAGATGATGAAAGTCAAACAAAAGAGTCATCAAACAAAGGGAAAGAACCTGAGATGGTCAAAGAACAAAAGGTATTCTTAGATGCCTTCAAGTCTTTAAACAAGGATAACATGGAACACATACCATATTACTGTGGTGGCCTGAAAGGAGAAGAGTTGTTGGATTGGCTTGAAGCCTTTGACAACCAATTTGATTATAAAGAAGTATCAGAGGAGAAGAGAGTCATCTATACTAAGGCTAGACTCAAGGGATTTGCGTTGGTGTGGTGGAATATGATGCAGGTTGATAGGGTAAGCAGTGGAAAGAAAAAGATTGTTTCTTGGGAAAGGATGAAAATTAGATTGAGGGCACAATTCTTGCCTATTGATTATGAAATCCAAATGTACCAAAAGTTGCAGAAATTAAGACAAAAGGAGATGATAGGGAGTGCTTATACTGAGGAGTTCCACAAGTTGAGCCTAAGGGCTAGAAGACAAGAAGAAGAAATGGAGAAAGTGGCTAGGTATTTTAATGAGCTAAGGCAAGGGATATAAGATGAGATCAGCATGATGGCTCCTGACAGTATGCACAAATTTTCCCAATTGGCCTTAAGAGAAGAGGATAAGGATAGAAGGAGGAATGATTTCCATCAAAGGGGAAGAGGTGGACGCAATAATAGAGGGTTCCAAAGAGGAAGAAGTAACTTTGGTGGGGGACAAAGCCCTAATAGACAAGAAGATAATCAATCTATGGATAATAGTTGGGGAAATTAGTTTAGGGGATCCACCTAGAGAGGGGGATACAGAGGAAGAGGGCCTCCTAGGGGAATATTCCAATCCCAAGGAAGATCCAAATCATTGTTCATGGGAAGATGCTATAACTGCAACCAAGTGGGTCACACAATGGGCAGGTGTCCTAAAAAAGAATTCCTCATCTTCAATGGGAGATAGAAGGAATCAATTGGTACAAGAGGATGAAACACAAAGTGTTACTTCTCCCATCTCCAAGGCAGGGCCAGTATTGGATGGAGAAAACTTGATGTTAAGAAGAACTTTGTTGAAAGTGCCTAGAACTATAGAGCCACCCCAAAGGAAACAATTGTTCAAAACAACTTGTAGGTCTCATGGGAAGATTTGCAAAGTGATAGTGGACTCTATATCCACTGAGAATATGTAATGCACAGATACGGTGGAAAAATTTAAATTAAGGAAGATACCTCATACCACACCCTATAAGGTTTCATGGTTGAATAAGGGTCAACAAATAGTGGTGGATGAACAAACATTGGTGGATTTTGAGATTGGAGAGTATATGGAAAAAGTCCTATGTGACATACTACCTATAGATGCATGCCATATTCTTTTAGGATGTCCATGGCAGTATGATGTCAAGGCATTGCATGATGGGGAAAGAAATAGTTATGTGATCACCAAGTTAGGGAGGAAGTTTCAGATGGATCCTTTACCAGAACCTAATGAGGAGAAGCATGTGTAGAAAAGTGTGATGTTATTGAGTGGGAAAGAGTTTCTAAAGGCCATGAAGAAGGATAAAGGAGTCTGTTGTGCAGTAATGGTGAAACAAAAGGAGGAAACTAAGGAGAAAGTCAGTTTGCCACCAGAGATACAAGAATTGTTGGAAAGATACCATTTCATAGTAGACAAAGGGTTTCCAAGTGCATTACCACCTATGAGGGATGTGAGTCATCAGATTGACCTCATTCCTATAGTAAATTTGCCAAACAAAGCAGCATATAATATGACACCAAGTCAAAATGTATAAATAGCAAAACAGATACAAGATTTGTTGGATAAGGGGTTGATAAGGAAGATTTTAAGCCCATGTGTTGTGCCAATAGTACTTTCACCTAAGAAGGATGGAAAATGGAGGATGTGTATGGACTCTAGAGCTATAAATAAGATCACAATCAGATATAGGCTCCCAATGCCCCTGATATAAGATTTGATGGACAATCTAGGAGGATCTTGCTACTTCTCAAAGGTGGATTTGAAATCAGGATATCAACAGATAAGAGTGAGGTCTGGTGATGAGTGGATGACAAACTTCAAGACCAATGAAGGGATTAATGAGTGGCTAGTAATTCCCTTTGGCTTAATTAATGCACCTAGCACATTCATGAGGCTCATGAATGAAGTGTTAGCAATGTTTATTGGTAAGTTTGTTATAGTTTACCCTGATGATATTTTGATCTTTAGAAGGTCCAAGGAGGAGCACATGAAGCATTTGGATATGGTCTTAAGGAAGCTACATCAAGGTAAGTTAATGATAAATCAAGAAAAGTGTGAGTTTCTCAAAATTGAACTAGTTTACCTTGGTTTTGTGGTTGCTAATGGATGTATGAAGATGGACCCTAATAAAGTTAAGTCCATTTTGGAATGGCCTACACCTATGTCCATAGTGGATGCTAGGAGTTTCCATGGATTGGCCTCCTACTACAGGAAATTTTTGAGAAATTTTAGTCATGTGTGTACCCCTATACCTAACACCATAAAAGGTGGAATCAAACATAAGTTTGAATGGACTATGGTAGCACACCAAGGGTTTTAAATGCTAAATAAAAGGATTGAAGAGATGCCTACTCTTAGGTTTCCTAACTTCAATTAACTCTTTGTGGTAGAGTGTGATGCTAGTAAGTTGGCTATTGGAGCAGTTCTAAGCCAAGAAGAACATTCTATGGCTTTCTTCTCTGAAAAGTTGAATGAGGCTAAACAAAAGTATTCAACCTATGATTTGGAGCTATATGCTATGGTTCAAGCCCTTAAAAAGTGGAGAAAATACCTATTACCTAGGGAGTTTTTTGTCTACACTGATAACCATACTCTAAGTTTCTTAAATGGACAAGAAAAACTGAATCAGAGGCACTTGAAGTGGGTAGAATCATTGCAGGATTATACATTTGTCATAAAGCACAAGAAGGGAATTAGAAACAAGGTTGCAGATGCTCTTAGTAGAAAAGTACTCACAATATAGGAGATACAATTGCAAAGTGTAGGGATGGATGATTTGAAGGACCTCTACAAGGAGGAAAAGGATTTTAGAGAAGCCTATGAAACATGTATGAAGTTTTAGTAGGGTTTCAAAGTGGAATTCAGTGAGTTTGTGTTGCAGGAAGGCCTTTTGTTTAAAGGTCACCTTATGTGTATTCCTCAATTCTCAATGAGGGAAAATATTGTGAAGGAGAAACACCAAGGCATCTTGGGGGGGGCTTTTAGGAGTGGATAAGACTTTGGAGAAAGTGAATAGGCACTACTATTGGCCTAAGTTGCAATCAGATGTGAGGAGTTTGTAGAACAATGTCACATTTGGCAGGGGGAAAAAGGACAAAGCAACAATAGTGGGTTATACCAACCCCTCTCCATACCCGAAAGGCCTTGGGAGTCTCTTAGTATGGAATTTGTTTTGGGGTTACCAAAGACACCTAGGGGTCATGACAATGTATTTGTGGTGGTGGACCATTTTAGCAAAATGGCCTACTTTATTCCATGCAAGAAAAAAAAATATGCTTCTCAAATTGCAGTTCTATTCTTTAGGGACATTGTGAGGATCCATGGATTGCCACTGAATATTGTAAGTGACAAAGATAGTAAGTTTGTGGGTCACTTTTGGAGGACCCTATGGATGATTCTTGGAACAAACTTGTCTTTCTCTTCAGTCTACCATCTACAATTTGATGGAAAAATGGAGGTAGTGAATAGGTCACTTGGGAACTTGTTAAGGTGTTTGAAAAAACAACATGGACAGTCATGGGATCACATAATTGGGCAGATAGAATTTGCATATAATGACTCCATCAATATGAGTACTGGTAAAAGCCCCCTTGAAATAGTATGTGGGGTCGATCCTAGAGGAATATTAGAGCTAAGGAATCTCAATTTGAAGGAAAAGAGGAGTGCTCAAGGAGAGTGATTTTCTGAACAGATGAAAGAGCTACATGATCAAGTCAATACAACTTTACAAAAGCAAGTGGAGAAATACAAATCCAAAGCTAATCAGACCAGAAGAGACTTGTAGTTCAAGGTTGGGGATCTAGTAATATCCTATCTCAGGAAGGAAAGGCTACCCAAGGGTCATCCTACTAAAGTTCTCATGAAGAAGATAGAGCCACTGAAGATTTTTCATAAGTATGGAAAAAATGCCTACACTTCCATGTTTGGAGGATGATGATTGGGTGAAAGATCTACCTACCCCCAAGCCCTTACAATTGGAAAGTGTTCTAGATTATAAAGTGGTAAAGAAGACAAGGAAAGGTAACTACAAGGATTACTTCATCAAATGATAGGGACTACTTGAAGCTTAGGCCACTTGGATGATAGAGCTGGATATTCTGAAACATCGGGTCACCATTGAAGACCTCCTAACTCAAGGGACTTGAGTTATTTTGTCTAGGCGAGTATGGTGAAGGGAACCTCCCTATATTGGTGTTTTAGTGTTGTTTAAGGTTGTTTTAGGTGTTTTTGTGTGTGTTAGAATAATATCCAAGGGGTTGGATGCAATGATAGTTTAACTTCATACTTGTAAGATCCTTAGTGATCATTAGGTGTTTTGGGTCTATTTTGGCTTCAAATAGTGTAAAGTTGCCATTTTAGTGCAATATGGGTTAGAGGTGTGTTTTAGGACCCTACATATATTATTTAGGGTCTTATAAGTCAACATCAATAATCAAGTTGACAAACAAGGTCAAAATGCTCAAAACACAAAATGTTGCTAGCAACTTTGAAAGTTGCTCGAGCAACTTTTGCAAGAATTTGCAAAATGTAGTTAGATTGGTTGTAACTACCCCATGCTCAGTATATGAGCATGGATTCAATGTTTGGATAAGGTTATTGATATTTTTTATTGAAACATTTACTTCTGACACCCCTGTACGGATGACTGTAGATCTGCATTTCAGTAATTTGCACTCTATCTTTGCTACTATATGGTTGTGTATGAATCTGCATAGGTGATTAGGATCCATCGAAGTGTAGTGTTTCCTTTTAGCTTTCATGTTCAGTAGATAGTTTGATTTCAAGTGTTTGTAGTGTAAAGTTAGACTATTTTGTAGGTCGCTGGTCTGACAAAGACAATACAATGCTACCTAGCTAGGAATGGCTCTAACCTAAGAACCCTCTAGTGGAATTGAATAAAAACATGGGGTAATTAGGGTAAGAGTCTATAGATAGGATTTTGGTTTTCTTTCTTGTTCTTTCAATTGGTTTCCTAGGCCAAAAGTGAAGCCCTATGGCTGACTAGTGAAACCAGGTGAGCCAGGACAGTGAGAAGAAAGAATTTAATCGAGCACCCATGACCTTTTGGCAAAGAATTAGTGGAATTTTTAGATGCACTAGATAGTCTCCTTAGAATATTCTAAGGGGGAAGGATTTGAATCAAATATTGGAGAAAATTTTCACAATTATTCATGCAGACTCGTCCAGAGGCCTAATTAATAGGCTATAATCTAGGGCCTACAAGAGATTTGGATTTTGGGTGCTTTCAGAGGCTAGGGTTTTGGATTCTAAAAGGATTGGGTGATGTCTTGAATATTTTCAAGTTTTTTTGTGGAGTCATTTGAATATTTTGGAAGCATTTGGCCAAAATCAATGAAAATAGACCTACTCAGAATTGAGCAATTAAGCCTCCTAGTGAAATAATGACCAACTGGATTGGTAAAGAGTATTGGGGTATTGGAATGAGTGTATAATGACCAAGAATGGGTCAAGAAGTGTGTTAAGATTCTTGGTGAATATGTGGAAAGATCCTAGGCAAAGGATTGGTATTCTAGGTGGAGTTTTAGTGGAGGAAACTAGGCTTTTGATTAACTAGTTGGACTAGTTAAGCTTAGAAACCTTGGAGTCATCTAAAAACCAACTATACCTTGAAGAAAAAGTTAGTAGAGAGGGTCTTGGAGATCCTAATTGAAGGAAGATCCAGAAAAGAACAACCATTGGATGGTTTGGTTAATCAAATAAGCACCTTGGAGTGAGTAAAATCCCTAGGTTGTCAAACCCTCTCCATCGCATTTGGAGAGAACTCTCATGATGTGATGATAAGGATTTAATTATGCTCATGGTGAAAATTTTTTAGGGTAAAATGCTGATATTGGATAGACCATGCATCATAATAAAGTAAGTAATCAAATTAATTACTGGTTTGTGTAGCAAAGGTGACATCCATGCAAAGAAGTTGATTAGCTATGAAGAGACAGAATCCATAACAGTAATCAGAAAGGATCAATGTGCATTAACAATTCATTATATTCAAGAGCCTATAGTAAGATATGTTGCACTTGACATGTCTTATGAAATTTAACTTCGTAAGTGTGAGGTTTCTACATCTCCCATCATTGTGTACATGACATGCAAAATGTTTCCTAAGGTTGCTGATATGGATCTAGGCAAAATATTGTTAGACAAATTATTGTTGAATGTAAAGATGATAGTAGAGGATAACTATGGTTTATATTTTTCATCATTAATTATGTGTTTGGTATTTTACTTCATGGGCTCCTTACCTAGAAAATAAAATATTGTATGAAAAACTGACACTCTTGTTGGAAGATAGATTTATAGCAACCTAGAAGAGCTAGAAAATAAAATTTATGCATTTAAGAAATACTTTTTATCTCTTCAGGAGATGCTAGGTGATTTTTTGAGTCTAGTGCTTATTGGTGTTGTACCAGTAAGATATTTTCATGAAGATTCCTCCTTGGAACAAAAAAATCTAGAAGTGGTCATCGATTGTTCACCTTATGAACTTAAGAAGATAAGAAAAATGAAAAAGGAAAGGAAGTTGTTACAACTTCAATATCTAAAAGTGAAGAGGAAGTCAATGATAGTATGGAGAGTGCAGATAAAAGTGAAGAGGAAATAGAAATATACAAGGAAGTGGAGAAACCCATGGTTTCACGAGTAGAAAGGGAAACTATTTATACTAATATAGTCAAGACTATGTTGAATAACAGTGAACTCAACATAATTGGTCGTTTGTGGGATGGGTGTTCTCCTTCTAATAGAAAAAATGATTTGAAGTTGCTTATAAATCATCTGATTAGAAAAAGGATTATAGTATCCAGTATATCTAGCATGGTACTTGATGACATGATTGAACTAGTTGAGAACAATTTGTTACATTTCAATGCCAACTATTTGTCTCCAGAAATGAAACTTGAAAAGAAGTGTGGAAATTCTTTACATACATTATCCTTTCTTATCAGTAAGACAAAAGTGTTTTTGGAGAAAACCTTTGTTGTCTATGGATACTATTTTTTTTGGCCTACTATTATTGACAAGTTCAGAGGATAGTACAAGATGATTGAGTTTGAGCTCAATGAGTTGGGGAAAACCTATGATATTTTCAAAGACAAAGAAGGAAAGAAAATTATGAGGATATGAGAATTGCAGGTTGAGTTATTCTATTAGAAAAGGTAGAGAGATGACTTGATGAAGACCTTTTGACTTTCGAAGGACATGTTAGAAGTTAAGATGGAGCATATTTCTAGCATCATAACTGATGCTGAGGACTTTGAGCAGATATTTCCCACTTGTAATTGGGCAATATATTTTTACAAGCTAGTAGAATGTGACAACTTGTTTGCCAGAATGGAGGTAGCTATTGCAGAATGGGAGAAAGACTTCATTGTCTCAAAGGAGAGGTATAAGATGGTATTTATAGTTAAAACTATTATTTTACTATAGATAGGTTTACTTGATTTCATTTTGGTCCTTTTCAACTATGGAAAAAAGGGGGATATTTTTTTTTAAGGAGAAACCAAATTGCATCTACTCAAGGGGAGTATTTTTGGCTTTTTGGCAAATCAATTTTTCCTCTTTTTAGTTTTGAAGTTTTTCTATCAATGCCAAAGGGGAGATTGTTAGAATATGTGAGGAAGTTCTAGAATTGATTCCCATTGATGTCAAAACCTCTTATTAACAGTATGAGTGTTTCCATTGGTATTTGACATGTCCTGTTCAATGTTGGATTAGTGTATCAGCCACAAGAAAACTCAAGTTTGAATCCTATCATTGGTAACAACTATTTTGTGTATCCTTCTTTTGGTCTTGGTTGTGGCATTCAGATATCTTCAAAAATTGAAATGTCTATCGTAAATCCTTAAGTATGATGTATTGATGGTTCACTCTATAGTATGCTATGTTCTCTAATGTATGTCCTAAATCTAGGACCGCTTCTATGAATTAAATGTAACTGCAATATATGTTGCATTTGTGATATAACACATTTGGTGAATAACCGACATATGTAAGATTGAACACTAGTATAAATAGAGAAGAATTTTTTTTTGTATTTGGATAGTGTGTGTATATGCATTTGTGGTTTATGGAAGGATATGAAAAGTGACTATGAATTCATGTGAAGGCTATATCTGTTCATGTAGAGTAGTTTGTAGATCTTAGAGGTGGGCTCTATACCTTTCGTATCTTTCAGCAATGAGCCCCTATGTATCGACAGTGATCCCTTGTGTATTGATAATGAGCCCTTGTATATTGGCGGTGAGCCTACTTGTAGTGAGCATTTCTAGCAATGAGCCTTTGTATCAAATCAGATTTCGGTGTCACCTTAAATTTTTTTTTATATTTCATGAGAATTAGTTTCTCTCTAGTTTTACTCATCTTGGGGTTTCCATGTAAAATTTATGGTGTTCATTGTTTCGGTGTTCCTATACATTTCATGTTTATATTTTTCTGTGGATTTTTAAAGTGCTAAACCTACAAATCTTGAGTTGTCATTGGAACTATTTAAGTGTTAACTAACAGAGAGGAGCTTTATAAAATTGTGTGGGAATAACTGATTCACCCCCTCTCAGTTATTTGGCCTATTCAAAAGTACGTTATTATGCCCTTTTCTTCCTCTTCCCATCTCTATTTTGGGTTCCTTTATTTGTATCTATTCTTTTTGGTTTAGGTGTTTGTTGGTTCTTAGGTGTAGGGTTACTGTTGGAGCTTGGGAGCGAGTATTTTATGTGGTGGAGTGTTGATGTATTTGTTCCCCTTCTTCTCCTTTTTTTGTGCTTGGCTCCTTCAACTTTATTTGTCTATTGGCTCTTGGCTATGATTCCTTTTAAAGTGGAAAACATTTCTATCCAGGTGGAGGTCTGGGTGCCTAAGAAGGCTATGTGAGCCTATTGGTTTGTGTAACTGGAGTTGGAGAGAAAGTATTATAAGTGGTTGACTCTCTATGTACTAGTTTCATTTCCTCCCCTTGCGATTGGCTCTTTCTTCTCTACTACTTTCTTCATTCTTACCTTTATTTCCTATTGAGGTGGACAAAATTCCAATAGAGGTGGAGTTTTGTGTGGCAATAATGTTTATTTTTCCTTGGATGACTTTCTCATGTGGTGCTAGCTTCTATAGAGGTGGAGTGTAGTGGTAATCATGACACTTTCTTCAGAAGTACATGTTTCATGATGAAGGTTGGGGGAGCCTTTCAAAACCTATTTTTTCATGACCCTTTGTGTAGTGGTTTGGACCTTTATTTTCTTATGATAGATTTCCTTGTTTTTGGTTATGGGAACTATGTAAAGCACATGACTCAAGTTATGGGAGATTGTCAAAACCTTTCCAAGGTTGAGGAAGCCTTTCAAAACCCTATGTAAAGTTATTCAAAGCCTCGACCCTCTATTATTGCTACTGGAGCTCTCTTTGTAATTATCCTTTTGGCTCCCAACTTTGAATTTCATATTTAATTATTTCTATATTAAAGATAATCCTTGCATTGATGTGAGTAATTTTGTGAGTAGAAACGTAAATTTTAACTACAAATATCAAGTTTATTAAATCTAAAATTTTAATCCAAAATTATCTAAAATAAATGTAATATTAATTAATCACATTTCCTTATTTATTGTATAGCTTCCACATTATAAAATATTATCTAAATGCTAGTATAGATTAATTTATAATTTGCATTTATCTACACCTATTTATTATTTAACAAAATGGCATATTTATTTCATTAACATAAATCTATGTTAGGAAAATCATTTTAAGAGAACATATAAACGGAATTTAACAATTGCTATTGGTCTATTATAATTTTTTTTCGTACAATATAATTTTTCAAAAATATATTAATTATGTTCTATAACAAAATATAACTATAACCTCCGCCACTATCCAAAGACATATATTTAGAACATTACAAAATTTGGAGAATGAGAATTCCAATTTTGTTTGGATCGTGTGATAATGGTTTTGTCTTCGAACCAGAATACTGGTACTCATCGTTTTATCTTCAAATTTGTGGTCACGATGCTCTGTATTCCATAGAATACTCGATTGATCTCGGGATTTCAGAAATGCAGTGTAAGACGAAGAAGAGTGTAAATCTAACTTTCTTAATTGGAAAAGGATTTGAATAAAAATATACTTGGATTCACCGTGTATTTGTAAGTTCATTTTGTTCGCTGTATACAGCTGATTCTTCTTTTAAATATGTGTCATGTACCAGCAGTGCTTGTGTTTTAGTTTAGAAATTAATTGGAAAAGGATTTGAATAAAAATATACTTGGATTCACCGTGTATTTTTAAGTTCATTTTGTTTGCTGTATACAGCTGATTCTTCTTTTAAATAAGTGTCATGTACCAGCAGTGCTTGTGTTTTAGTTTAGAAATTAATGGTAGAAGTTAATAATGTTAATAAGCTGTCAATTTTTCAAATTATTGTTTTGATGTATTTTTTAAAATAAGATATTGAAAGCTTTATTAAAAAAAAAAAGACATTTAAATTAATTTTGTATTTTTAGAAGGTAGAATATTATTTTAAAGTATTTATTATAAGAGTAATAATAATATAATAAATTTTACAAAAGGATAAGTAAAATAATACAAAGACACATTCAAACTCAATTCTAGACATTTCTTCATGAGCATCATGTAATTTTTTCTAATGCACATGTATTTTTATTGCTAATCATTATTTTTTATATGTATTTTTATGTGAATGCTATCACCTAGTTTATACATTTTGATATAATATAGATGATTTTATGTGTTTCTAAAAAGGTTTTATATCAAATATAAATTGTTTTCATTGTTTTTTATATGAAGTATAAGTGAACTCATTCATAATTATTTATAAGAATCCTAAATTGGTTGTTTTTTTTTTTCTAGAGTGAGGAATTTACACATTACTTGGGATACATTATTGATCTAAATTTTGTTGAAGTTGTGTTCAAATAATACAATCATAAAATTTATATTTCTATGAATTATATAAATTTATATTCTTCTACTTTCCTTTCCATTTCATGTATTAGAAGAATAATATAACATATATTAAATCTTCATATTTTTTGAACCTTTTTAAAACTAAAATATCATCTTATATATAATAGAAGAACATATTATATAATTTTTCATTTTTAATTAAAATATTCCTTCAAAATTTAGTTAATTGTTAAAATGATATATTATCATAAATACAATAAAGAAGATTTCAAAATATTAAAAAATAAATAGCATTCCATACTTATAATTAAAATTAAATTTAAATGGTAAAACATTAGATTCAAAATTTCTTACAACATCTTGGGAAAAAAAGTTCAGCTTTTGATTTATATGAATATAAATATTACTTGTAAAATTAATTCATAATTTTTAAAATAATATTAACAAGGAAAGCCATTATTCTTGAGAAATTAAAAATAAATTTCTAAAATTTACAATAATAATATATCATTAATAAAAGCAATAAGCATATTTCTTACTAGAAGCATTTTATGTTCATAATGATACTAAAAACAATTATGAAATATTGTTGTAGTTAGTTAATTTTTAATTTTATTTAAAGAAGAGAAATCTAAGAAAATTGGAAAAATTTATCACTAAGAGAAATCAAGTGATTTTTGGAGTTTCTATCATTGTTGAATCGGTCTTAGTGCCTCTATCAATATCAAATAGGTTGAGTTCAAGACCCTTCATAACATGAGGCATTAAACCATGATCATATTTTGAATTGCATTAATGAAAGAGAAGCATTTCAAAACACAATAACTAAATCAAATCAAAAAGATCTAAAATTCAATTTACACAGAAGTGCAATCAAACATTTTATGATTTTCTATTAGAATTGAATGAGTCTCAATACTTCTATCACATATCAAATCGAAAAAGCCCTTCACACCATGAAATGTGAAATCACTGGCAAAATATAAACCTTTCAAAGCCTAACAACTTACTCTCTTAAAGACATTAGATTTCAAGAGTCTATATGACTATAATTTGAAACTTTTGAATGTGCAGATTCTATCAACATTTCATTTTCTCTTTTCCTAACTAATTATCGAATCATAAAATATGATTTCAAAAAGAAAGCCTACATACAGTCAAACTCAATATATTAAAACTAAACACCATAACATAAAAAAATAAACCCCACGAACTTTATACTACAACCCCCCAAAAAAACAAACCTTGCTAAGGTAAGACTTTCTTTTATATTCTCAAAATAAAATCTCTAAGCAATCAATCGTTGACAAAAAAATCAGACTGCATTAAAAATCCTTAAAAACCAATAAAAATCTACAGAAAATTTTACACGTCTTGAGAGAGAAAAGGACGCTCTGAGATTGAATTTAGGTGAAGGAAAATTGGGTAGAAGTCTGTCCAAACTGTTGATAAGGCCGGTTAGTAAGCCACGTGGTGGTTTCACACCCCATTACGCGTCTGATCTTTTGTCTTCTCCAATTTCATAAAAATCATTCTCTATTTCATCAACATCATCTCTACTACATCATCTGTACTACGACTGGCAGAAAGACAGTTGGGAACAGTTCACATTAGAATTTTCTATCATTTACAATATAAAACATACTAATTAATGACACCCAAAAGCTTCATACAATTGTTCCTGGATATGGATAACAGAGGAAAAGGAAAAGAGACAGAAAAAGAAGAAGAGAAGAATAAGAATGAGAACAAAGATCAGGCTGGTGTAGCGGCAGATCATGTGGGAGACGCGGGGGCCTCTGCGTCAGTACAGCCGAGGTTGTATGAGTGCGTATTTTGCAAAGGCAGTTTCACATCTGCGCAGGCGCTGGGCGGTCACATGAACGTGCACAGGCGGGAGCGGGCGCTTCTTAAGCAATCGTTGTCATTGCAATTATTTGCGCCACATGAACAGCCCACGGTCTCGCACCCTCAACGGAGTCCAGTGTCTTTGTCAGCGGCATATGACCAGGCTGATGCCTCTTCGCTTTATCCCCATTTTTATGCAACGCGCAGTAGAGAAAAACAGAATGAAAAATTACAGGTACAATCTCTGGAGCGGGAGAAAGATGTTAAGATGGATGAAGAAGAACTGGATTTAGAGCTTCGACTTGGAGAAAAGCCTGGGAAAAAGTGAGAGCTCTTTTGAGCTATCTCTTGCCATTCTTTGATTCTTTTGTTCTTTCTTTCTTTTTACTATTTTATGCTTTGTTACTTGAACAATAAACTCTTTGTAGAATATGTCGATTATGGTACATGATCTGTTCCTGCACTGTAAAAGATTCTATAAGTCAGATAATCTTTTAGGGTTTCTCTATAGAATTTTATAATATTCATATTGGATCTGAACTTGTGACGTTCCATTAATAAGACATCTTCTGTAAAGGATTCAATGAAATCATTTAGGGTTTCTGTATAGAATTTTATAATGTTCATATTGGATCTGAACTTGTGACCTTACAATAATAAGACATCTTCTGTAAAGGATTCAATGAAACCATTTAGGGTTTCTGTATAGAATTTTATAATGCTCATATTGGATCTGAACTTCTGACCTTGGATTGATAAGACATCGTTAAAAAGGGATTTAATGAAAAAATTCTGTGTAAAAGAGTTCTAATTGAGGGTTTTTTTTGTTTACAAGGTTTTCATTTTTTCCACTCCGGTAAATTTTTTGAGGTTTGAAGACATTTTTTGAGAACCACATAGATTTGTATTGAATGGAAAACAATGTGACACATACAACAATTTAACTCTAGAACTCCAGAAATTAGGAAAACGAATTCAAATTATTCAACAGTATAGAAAACTTTCTACTTATTCAAATGAGATTACAAAACCTTCTTGTGTGATTAGAGATCAGTAGATTGGAAAGATAAATGATGAAATCTTTGACACAGCAAGGAAACCTATCATACAACTCCATACAAATGATTAACACAGAAAACCGATATTGAGAATCCTAATTTTAGCTCATGCGAAGAACAGCAGAAGTCTAATGCGATGTGGAGAAACTAGAGTTCCAATATGAACTACAACCCCTTCAAATACACACAAACATTTCAACTACTGATCAATTTTGTCTCAATTACAGTCAAGATTAGAATACACCGTATTATCTCCTGAGGCTTTTATGGGAGGTCCATGCTGGAGATTTTCCTCTTCCTTTATAGCAGATATTAAAAGCATATTGTTTTATTCAGAGTCTGGTTCTATCGTAACACCATCCAATTTTAAGCATATCGTGCATATTTTGTGTTTTAGGAGCTACAGAGACCCCATATTGAGAGTAGCAAGCATTAAAATCTATAGTAGCGGCTAGTCTTCGAATTATTAGGGTTATGCCAATCCATTAAGAGGCGAACCTTCCAATATAAAATAAAAAACCAGCGACTAAAACAAGGTCTTAGAGCATCACAGGCTTCGCCAAACCTCTGAAGATCACATCAAACCTAGACATAATCTATCTGAGAGCTTTCCAAGCTCCGCCATTACAAGCGAAACAAAATTTTATCTTTGGATAAACTGACGATCTAGGTAGCAGCATTGTTGGAGTTTGGTAAAAAAATGACGTAGTGATCCAAATATGTAAGAAAGAAAATTGAGGAAATTGTTCAGACAGCCGTTCTTGATTCCAGTCAGACAAAATGACCCCAAAGTTCTATTACTGCTGACCATTTTATTTAAGCATCATACTCTTCAATAGTCATTTGGCAGAAATTTACCTCTGGTGATATTTAAGTACAATCTTGTTTGTTTCGCAAAAAGGGTAGCTCAATCATATCATTTCAAAATTTATGTTTAGTTATTTAATCACATTTGGTTATCATATATAGATTGAATCTTTAAAATGATAATTTGAGATTATTATCCAGTTTCTATGAAAATAGGTAATTGTAATCGTGGCATGTTGCAAGGTGGATTAGGTTAGGGTTTCAAGGGTGGGAACCTAATAAAAAAATTCGATGTATGCTATTGAGATTTGTAGGTAACAAATATTTTTGAAAATATTTGGGTGCCGCTTTTTATCTATTTCTCTCATGTTTTTATAAGCCCGTGGTGGTTTTTGGTTTTTGGGTTTTAGTTAAGTCTCATGGACGAAGGTTAGGGTCTATTAGATTAAAAAAACCTAGAAATTTCAATTAACTTTGTTTTGGAGATTTTAGTTCTCTTAAATATTATGAAAAATTATTTTGTCAAAGCCTTCTAAAACGACTTAGGAAATTTATATCTTACAAAATAATTATTAAACTAAAGTTTTTAATAAAAGAAATATTTTTGGGATATGTGATGAATATTCAAATGTTGAGCACTTAAATGTATTAAACACTATCATTAGTCAATTTAGACCATTAGTATAAATACACAATTTGGTGATGAGCATTGGAACTACACTTTCAAATTTGACAATTGGTGAGGTAGCTATTTCTCTTCTCTTGGAGGATTAAAGGTGGAAGACTTTTGACATAGACCAAAAAGAACTACTTACATGCAAATGTTCCAATGAAAATGGTGAGAAAGGCAATGGGAAAAAGAAAAGGAAAAACATAAGTATTTTGGGAGATCAAAGACTCTTGGAAAATTTTAGGTAATATGATGGGAATATAGTAATAGATGCAACATAAATAAGGATTGTAAGGAGAACGATAAAAAATAATGCATCAGGTCATTATTCAAATCCTTATGCTTCCAAAACTAAATTTTATGCATATTTAGTATCTCATGGTATGCATACATGTGAGAGCACATGCACAGTAAACTCTACTACCTCTTTGCATATGAATCCAAATATGGAGTCATCATTTATCTATAATATGTGTGATGGTGTTCTGATGCAGTTGAAATGTTTTGCACTAGTCTAAACATGCAAACTAGGAATTAAACCCATTCACATTAGGATACATTAAAGAATAATCAATAGGCCCAAATTTAGATCCTCCAGAGAGTTGGCTTCTATGATTGAGTTATTCCTATTTTTATTTTATTTTTATTAGGATAGGATAAGATATAATGAGAAATGATGAAAGGAATAAGGATTTTCATAAGAAACAACATAAACAAGTAGATAAAAAACTATAAACCAGAATAAAAACTTAGATCCTAGAATACTATTGTAATGTGGTGAAGTAGGATTCACTAATTTATTCATGAAAACTAGGTCTCTTAGCCCTATTTCACTAATTTGGCATCTCATTGGAAGGAGAGTGACCCACTTGGCTCAATGATTCATAGGCACAGGTGAATTTAATAGTCCTTCACAGGGAGTAGAAGATGGCTATGTAACTATAGAAAAGGAATTAAGAAGCTAGGTTAAAAGGAGAAAAAATAATTTTTTTGCATCTACAAGAAAATGAAAAACCAATAGGCAAATTTTGATAGAAGATTTTCAAAGTACAAACTATAATTTATCTGTAATCCAAATTTCATAAAAAGGTAGGGGGACTCAGTTTGTTGGAGGAACTACTACCAATACTTTCTAACGAAACGACCTTTAGAATGTAGATCTCAAAATGTCGGACCTATATATTTTTCTATTTTTCTGTCACCAATTCCTACAAATAAAAAATAAAGGAAATATTGGTTAGAAAGGTTTTTTCCTAGCTCAAACCTCAGTGTTGAAATTAACTGTGTAATTGAAATGTAAATTAAAATAGAAATAAAAGTGTGCTGACATGTAGGAGAGGCTACATATAAAATGAAATTTTGGTATATTTAGGCCTTCTTTGTCTCAAAATGCTCATGAAGATGCTTATGATGATCATGTGGAATTAACTTGAAGAAAGTAAGATCGCAGAGACCATCATGGATAAATACTCCTTGTCTTTAGTGCCTTGGGTGCTTGGTCACTTAACCTTAAGGAATTGAATTCTTGAAGGAGATATTGCAATGGGAAGATCTTAAATTTAATTGATTTTATTTCAAAATGATAGAGAATAGATTACTTTTATACTTCACCAAGAATTTTGGGGTGTAAAACTTGGAGCAAGATGAAACAGGTTTAAATTTTCGCATAAACAAGCTAACTATTCAATATTCCAAATTGAAGCCCTACTTAGTAGGAACAAGTTTCCTCAAGTGTTTTTATCCTAAGAGAAGGTTACCCAAGATAACTTTCTCTCCAAAAAGTTGGCTTAAATTGGAATGTAAGGTCCAAAATTGAAGGATTATATACAAAAGTTAAAGCTATAACTGAGGTTGATGCATAACTGTCCCCTAATTAGGAAACTATGAAGTGGTGTGAATGTAGGTGTCTTCCTTACACCCAAAATATCTTGTAAGAGTGTTCTACACCTTTGAAAAGATCTCGTAATCAATCACAAACTCACTATCCTCCTAGAGTATTCTACATCTCCTTTGTAGAAATGCCTTCTACTAGACTTTGTCACAAAATAGGAAAGTATGTGTTGAAAAGGGGATGGAAAGGTTCCAAACTTATAAAATGTCTCTAATAAGATTTAATTTCAAACCCTTGCAATTTCTAAGGATTCAGACAACAACTCTGGCTTTTAGGCATTCCTGGCTTATATCCGAAGGATGGAGTTTTAGGGATTGAGTTTGAAAAGTTCTAAAAGGATCTACCAAAATAATACCATATTTAGAAACCCTTTATGAAGCTATATCAATCCCAAAAATTATAGGCTCTCAACTTGAAAGGATAACACCCAATGAACAATGTTGGACTAGGCCTAATTTGACATAAAGGGCTTGATTCCTTATGAAAGTCTTCACTAGTCGAACTGCATAGATAAGAAACCAATTAGAATTTCAAAAGGGACCCCTAAAAGAATAAAATTTACCATCATATTGTATTTTTTCCACCCCCAAAGTTCTACTGTCACTTCATTCGTCTCTGGACCGCACCAAGCACATAGAGATGCTTGGGTTGGGGCTTGCAAGTAAAATTAGAAAACTCATTCCCCCTCTCCCAGGCTTCTAGAATCCTATATTAAATTGACCCTAATTTCATTTCCTTGAGGGATAAGGAATTCCCATAGTGGGAAAGAAATTTAGGTCATGATCTCTAAAAACTACTTATTCAGGAGTGTTTCCTATGCACCCGAGGAAGAATTGCTTACAAATTTTGATCCTAATCTTCAAATAAAATTAAAATAATTGTGTTATACTCCTAGGTCATGTCAAGCTTAAATTAATTCAGTCTCCTTCCTCTACAACCAAGTACCTATCCGTACATGCACCATTGGTTGTCTAGAATATAGGGAAAATAAGGAATTTTTACTGATTTGCAAACAATTGTACATCAATTGTCTTCCACCCGCTTGAAAGGGATCCTTGAATAAATTTCCCAATTAATCCAACTACTTTTTGAATCTTGTGAGCATTGGGAGGTGTTTACAACTTATTTTGCAACTTTTTTCAAAAAGTTGCTTCACAACATTTATTGCATTGTGCAACTTTTTGCCTTTATTGCAAAATTTCTCTTTTTCCTTTATAGGACCCAGGTCTAAGATCCCAAGGACCATTATGAACATAAAACATAATCAAATAGCCTAATAAAACACCTAGACTAACCTAAACATAAAACTATGCCATTTGACCATAGTCAAAGCAGAAGATTTATAAAGACACCAAGGGTCACTAGGTCTTACAAGTTGGCTTATTAACAAATTATAAAATGATCTATATGAATGTGAGGCATGAAGGCCCTTGGATGAATCTTTTGAAGACCCTTGAAGGATATTTCTTTGAAGAGTGAAGGGAGGTGCTCCTGCACCATACTCCCTTGATTTGAAAACTCAAGTTCCACTTGAGAGAAGCTATTGAAGGGATGTCCCATGTTTGTTAATACACTATTCATTCATCCATGTGGCATCAATGTCAAGTATCCCCTTCCATTTAACCAAGTAGTCTGTATAGGTCTTCTTTCTGGTTTTTTTGACAACCTTGGAGTCAATAATCTTTTCCAATTATAAGGGTTGGCTTGGTGGAAAGTTCTTAAGCCATTCAGCCTGTGTATCTTTAGTATCCTACAAATAATTGTTAGATCTTGCATCACCTTTAAAAGTAATGAGATCATAAATGTTAAAGATAGAAGAAATACCGATAGTTGGTGGTAAAGAAATTTTATAAGCATTATTTCCAAATTTGTGGAGCATTTGACAGGGACCAATCCTTCTCATCTACAATTTAGTGTGTCCCCTAGGTAGCCTTGCTTTGTTCAGATATGTCCACACTTGATCTCCTTCTTTGAAAGTAACATGTCTCTTCTTTTTGTCTACTTTTCCTAATACTTTGCAGTATTCGGATTTAATGTTTCTCTGACTTGATCATGAATCTATTTGATCCATGCTGAAAATTCATCACCTTGTGCACTAACCTTGAAGTAATTTGGTAACTCTCTCAACTCCATTACTCCTCTAGGGTGAATTCCATAGTTCACTTGGAATGGTGTCTTCCCTATTGACCTATTGATTGAATCATTAAAAGAAAACTCTTCTTGAGGAAGAATGGTTTCCCAAGTCTATCCATATTGTTTAGTAAGATTTCCAAGGAGGTTTCCCAATGATCTAATTACTACTTTAGTTTTCCCATCTGTGTGTGGATGGTATCCAGAACTAAAAGAAAAATTTGTGCCCAACTTCTTCCAAAGGGTTCTCCAAAAATGCCCTTGGAATTTCACATCTCTGTCTGAGATAATGGATGTTGGAAATCCATGAATTCTGACCACCTCTTTAAAGAAAAAATTAGTACTATGAGATGCATAATTAAAAACCTTACAAGGAAAAAAGTTTTTCATTTTTCCAAATCTGTCTACTATAGAAAAGATGCTATCAAATGCCTGTTTAGTTCTTGGAAGACCTAAGATAAAATCCATACTCACACTATCCCATGGCTTTGTTGGAATTGGGAGTGGTTGATAAAGACCCTGATTAGTCCTAACTCATTTAGCTCTTTGGAATATTGTGCATGTTTCAACAAATTTTCTAACATATGTGGGAAGCCTTGGCCAATGATAGTTTCTCCCTATTAGTTTAAGTGTCTTGTCAATGCCAAAATGATCCCCTAGTGTGGCATAATGTTTCTCTCTTATCATATTTTCCCTCATGGAGCATTTGGGAATAGAGAGTTGACCCCCTTTGAAAAAAATACCATTCTACAACAAATGTTCTCAATATGTGGTATTATATGCGTCTGAGAGAGTAGACAAAACCTTATATATATCACCAAAGTCTGGATCATCTTTGTATAGGTGTTTGAGAGCATCAATTCCCATGCTTTGTACCTACACTTATTCAACCAAAATCACTCTTCTACTGAGAGCAACTACCACTTTGTTTAAGGTTCCCTTCTTGTGATTTATAGAAAAGGTGTAGGATTGGAGTTGTTCAACCCATTTCATGTGCCTGCAACTTAACTTGTCTTGGCTATTAAGAAAACTTGGTGCATGATTGTCTGTAAAGATAATGAAATCTTTAAGGAGAAAATAGCACCTCCACTTCTTGAGGGCTTGAACCATGGCATAAAGTTCCAAGTCATATGTATTATATTTCTTTTTGGCTTCATTAAGATTTTTAGAAAATAAAGCCACTGGTCTATTATCCTAACTAAGGACTGCACCTATGGCTAGATTACTAGCATGTGTCTCCACTATGAACAAATTGTTAAAGGTAGGTAGTGCCAAGATGGGGTATTATTATACTCTTCCCTTCAAATATTAAAAAGCCTCATCTTCTTGGGTTGTCCACTGAAATTTGATCTTCCTACCACCTTTGATGGTATCAAGTAAAGGTGCACAAATATGACTGAAGTTTTTGACAAATTTCCTATAAAATGTAGCCAATCCATCAAAAGTTCTAACTTCTCTTGGTGGTTTTGGTGTTGGCCAATTAAGAATATACACTACCTTTTCAAGAACCATTTTCAATGTGCCCTTTGAGATGAAAAAACCAAGGAATGTCAATTCTTGTTGCATGACTCCACATTTTTCTAGATTGATAGACAATTTCTTTTCATGTAGTCTTTGGAGGACTTGTTCCAAGTGTTTCATTTGTTCCTCTTTAGTTCCAATGAAGATCATAATGTCATCCAAGTAGACCACTACAAACTTGCATATGAAATCATGAAGGAATTCATTCATTAGTCTCATGAAAGTGCTAGGAGCATTGCTAAGACCAAATGACATTTCAAGCCATTCATATAATCGCTCATTGATTTTAAATGCAGTTTTATACTCATCTCCAGGACTTATGCTTATCTAATGGTAGCCTGATTTAAGGTCTATTTTAGAAAAATAACATGCTCCTCCAAGTTGGTCTAGTAGATCCTCAATTCATGGTATTGGGAATCTATATCTGATTATTATCTTGTTTATTTCCATATAGTCAGTGCATTGTATCCATTTTACATCATTTTTAGGGGCCAATACACTTGGCACTCCACAAGAGTTGAGACTCTTTTGTATGAGTCCTTTAGTCAACAATTCACTCACTTATTTGGTTACCTTTGCATTCTGATTAGGGATAAGTTTATATGTATCTTTGTTGGGTAGGGAAGCTCCAAGGATGAATTCTATTTGATGACAAGTATCCCTCAATGCTGGGAGGTCATCTTGTATGTCTCCTACAAAATACCTTTATTCTTCTACTATAGTCTATCTACTTCCTTTGGTACTTCTTTGTGTACTATTTTATCCTTAGGTTTGAGGAATAAGGCATATCCTACCTATGAATCTTGAATAGTACTGATCATTTCATGTTCTCCTGCAAGAATGACTAGTTGTTCCATTGGTTTTTCTTATTGAGGACTAGGAAGAGGGAGTAGATTGTATTTATGACCCTTATTATTAATCTAATACTTGTTTGTGACTCCATCATGTTTGGCTTGTAAGTCATACTCCCATGGATGTCCTAGTAATAGGTGACAAACATCCATATCTACAACATCAAAAAGGACGAGCTATCCTTGTAGTCTTTAATAGAGAAATCTACCCAATCCTATTCATTTATGAGGGTTTGTTGTCCCTTTTCTAACCAAGATACATGGGATGGGGTAATTTTTCCAATTTTAACTTATATAACATTACTCAAAATATAATATTTTCAGTATAACCATAATCAATTACTACTTTGCATACCTTTCCATGACTTCCTGCAGTTGGTCCTGAAAATATTCTTCCTTTGAGGAGGCTCCACTGGGGTGGGTGCTTGGATAAAATTCATCTTCATCATGAGGCATACTCCTTCTCCAGCACATTCTCTTCCACTTTTTGTATCATCTTCTTGTACTAGGTTGGTTGTTCTTTCTCCTTGTGTATTTTATCTATCTCTGTTTGGACACCTATTGGTGTAGTGGCTTGTCTGATTGCAGTTGTAGCATCTGATTTTCCCATTGTTTCCTCCCCCATTTATACCTCTTCCATTTCCTCTTATTCTTCTATATACACCCCTTGTACTTCTTTCTCCTTGTATGTTCTCTTTGTTGGACACTCCTTGAGGTCTAGAATTTTTTCCTCTTCCTCTAGCATTCTTACCCCTTCCTCTACCACTCTGTTCATTCCTTCTTTTGAACTTCTCTTCAACTCTTAGTGCCAATTGATAGCATTGGTTTACTATGGTAGGGCTTTTAAAACTTAGTTCATCTTGGATTGATATTCTTAAGCCTTGCATATATCTAGCAAGCTTCACACATTTTGGTTCAGCAAGATTGGATTTCATCACCAATTTTTAAAATTCTTCAGTGTAACTTGAGATATCCATCTCCTTTTGTCTTAGACTCATTCTTTTCTTATTAATTTGGACTTCATAATCTTTAGGGACATAAGTTTCCCTCAGTAGGACCACCATTCTCTTCCATGTGGTGACTAGATTCTTCCCATTCTTCACCCTATTTTCTTGAGTAAAGTTCCACCATGTGAGTGCAGAGCCTTTGAGCTTGGACATGGAAATCTTCACCCTCTAATTCTTAGGGATGTCTTCACAAACAAAGAAACTATTTAGGGAATTCACCCAATTCATTGTAGCATAAGGGTCCATATTCCCATTGTATGTATGCAACTCAAGCTTGGCATCGATGATTCTCTTCTCCATAGAATTTAGAGTCTGCATTAGTAGCCTATGATTTGCAGGACATTCATCTTCCTCCTACTTAAGGGGTTCTTCTTCACTCCCTTCTTCAACATGTCTAGAGTTTCCACTACTTTTATTACGAAGATATTCCCTAAGATCTTCCATCTCTTTCCTTATTAATTGCATCTCAGTGTCTATTTGTTCATTTTTCCATTGTCGCTGCTCTCTTAGATATCTTACTATCTCTGCATTGGTCATCCTTGTTGACAACCCTCCATCATCTTCTCCTACCATGGTGTTGGTAGATTATTAACCTAAGGATCTTAGATGCTCTGATAGCACTTGATCAAGAGCTCTCCCCTCATTAGGAAACTATAAAGTGGTGTGACCTTAGGTGTCTTCCTTATAGCCAAACTATCTTGCAAGAGTGTTCTACAACTTTGAAAAGATCCTGCAATAAATCACAAACTCACTATCCTTCTAGAGGATTCTATGTCTCCTTTGTATAAATGCCTTCTACTAGACTTTGTCACAAAATAGTAACGTCTATATTGAAAAGGGGATGGAAAGGTTCCACAATTATCAAATGTCTCTAATTGAAGTGACTTTCAAACCCTTAGAATGTCTAACAATTAAGACAACAACTCTAGATTTTAAGCCTTCCTTACTTGTATACCTAAGGATGGAGTTTTTGGGATTTAGTTTGAAAACTTCTTAAAAGATCTACCAAACTAAGACAATATCCAGACACCCTTTATGGAGTTATATTGATCTCCAAAAGAAGAGGCTCCCGATTTGAAAGGATAATACCCAACCAATTTTGTTGCACAAGGCCTAATTAGACCTTAAGGGCTTGATTCCTTAAGGAATTATTCACCATTCGCATACCATAGGTAAGAAAAAAATTGAAATTTTAAAGAGGACCCCTAAGAGACTATAGTCCAACATCAGATTGCATTTTTCCACACCCGAAGTGCTATTGTCACTTCATTCTTCTCTGGATTGCACCAAGCACATAGAGATGCTTGGGCTAGGGCTTGCAAGTAAAATTAGAAAAATCATTCCCCCTCTCCTAGGATTCTAGAATCCTATAGTACATTGACCCTACTTGCATTTCCCTAAGGGATAAGGAATTCCCATGGTGGGAAAGCAAGTTAGGGCATGATCTCTGAAACAACTTACTCAGAAGGGTTTCATGTGCACCCGAGGAAGAATTTCTTACAAATTTTTATCTTGATCTTGAAATAAAATCAAACCAATTTAGTTTTACTCCTAGGTCATGTCAAGCTTCAATTCATTTAGTCTCCTTCCTCTAAAACCAAGTAACAATCCGTACATGCACCATTTGCAGTCCAGAATATAAGGAAAATAAGGAATGTTTATTGATTTGCAAATAATTGTACATCAACTATTTTCCACCCACCTAAAAGGGCTTCTTGAAGAAATTTCCCAATGAATCCAACTACTTTTTGAAGGTTGTGACCATTGGGAGGCATTTACAAATTATTTTGTGACTTTTTTCAAAAAGTTGATTGACAATATTTCTTGCATTGTGCAACTTTTTGCCTTTCTTGCAAAATTGAACTTTTCCCTTTATAGGACCCAAGTCTAAGATCCCAAGGATCATTATGAACATAAAAAATAATCAAATAGCCTAATAAAACACCTATACTAACTTAAACATAATACTATGCCATTTGTCCATAGTCAAAGCTCAAGGTTTATAAAGACACAAAGGGTGACTAGGTCTTACAAGTTGGCTTATTAACAACTTATAAAATGATGTCTATGACCCTTAGGAATGAAGGCCTTTGGATGAATCTTCTGAAGACCCTTGAAGGATATTACTTTGAAGAGTGGAGGTAGGTTCTCCTGTACCAGAGGTGGATCAAACATATTAGGTGTAAGAGACTACGAATGCTAAAATAGGGCCTATGCAAGAAGGAAATTACATAGGGATGAAATTTTTAAGATACTACAAGAATAAAAATGTGAAAATATGTGTAGAATTTGGGCTAAAAATGGTTGGAAAATGGTGCTAGTACCAATTTTTGAGGGGACATTTATTTCAGCTCTCTCTCTCTCTCTCTCTCTCTCTCTCTCTCTCTCTCTCTCTCTCTCTCTCTC
>MU227846.1:3143508-3164403 GCA_018584345.1 Thuja plicata
CCCCATAATTAGCCCTTTTAGGCCCATTTTGCCAACTTTGGCAATATTACATCTTTTTGCATATTTATTTTATTCTACTACATTATTGGGCTCTATTGGCCCAAGTACATTGAATAAAGACCTTTTAAGTCCTATTACACTGCAAAATGACCTTCAAGGGTCTTCAAACTCTAAAGGTTCGTTTAGATCACCTAGTGACCTTGATGTGCTTTCCATGCTCTCTTGGTGCTCCTGCACCAAGTGGTTAAACATGAATTGAAACGTCCTAAATCAATTGTTAGAGGTTAATATGGGCAAGGTGCAAGATGTTGGGTTCATGGTTTGGTCAAAAAGAAAAAGTACTACTGGAAAAAAAAATATTTCATAGCTAGACTTTAAAATTTGAAGTAGTTACACATATAATATTAATATAGTGTAAGTATATGAAATGTGATTTTTTTTAATACCTAGATCAGAAAAATTCATGATATAATACGGCGAAAGTAGTCTATTTAAAGTTTAATCATTTGTGTCAAAACATGCATGTATATGTCCAACCTAATTTAACTTAAATCAAAATACATTATTTTCCTTTTATTTTTGCAAAGATAGACATAAATTTATTATTGAAATTTTTTTTAATATTTTTAAATATCTATTTTTTTCAAAACCTCTCATGTATGACCAAAACATTATTTGAGATAAACTAATTGTAATGTGATTTTGTTACTAAGTAGTATATGATTTCTAGATTGGAAAGACATAATAAAAAATATTTAAAAAAATAAAAAACAAAAGCATTATAAATTTAGTAATTTAGAAAATTGGAATTTTATTTCTCTTTATTTAAAAAATATTTTCAAAAAATAGATCAACAATATAAGAAAAATAGCATTTTCACTCATTTTATTATCATGGGTTTTTTTGTGTAATTATAAGGCTAAGTGCACTTTCAAAACCTCTTTTAATGTTTAATTGAAGAAAAGAAATAGTTTTCTACTTTTATGTGATATGTACCTAGTCCTTAATGCACACCATCTCTAGAAACAATGGGTACATAGTCTAAAAATAATACACACCTATCTCTTTGAAGATGACTCTTTAATTTTTGGTCAAAGTTCCATTATGGAAGCATCAGTCATCCTTGATACCCTTAAGGATTACTATCATGCCTTAGATCAAAAGATTAACCCTTGGAAGTCAAAAAAGTTCTTGTTTCACACTAACCCGCAGGTTCAATAGAGAATCAATAATTTGCTGGGCTTTTTAGTGGCTGATATGCCATGTAAGTACTTGGAGATCCCATTCTTCCAAGGTGCAAGGAAGGCTTCCTTCTAAGAGAAGGTAATTTCCTCTATTAGGGACAAAATCTCTTCTTGGAAGGCTCGTTGGCTGTCACTTGGTGGTAGGATCTTCTTGGTCAAATCTGTCCTTAGTTCCATTCCTAACTACATAATGAAAGTTATGATGGATCTGAAATGTGTTATGGATTCCATTAGAAAATGTTTGAAGGAATTCATTTGGAAAGGGAACCTTGACAATAAATCCAAAGTTACACTCATAGCCTGGGACACTCTGTGGAACACCAAGGATAATGGTGGAGTTGGCCTACATAGATTATACGAGAGGAACATTAGTCTAGGTGCTAAATTATCAAAGAATTTATATGAGAAACCCAATTCATTGTGGGCTTCAATTGTTAGATATAAATACTTGGATAATGATGATCCTACCTGAATATTTACAATCAGGATTCCCCACATGGGATCAACCATGTCAAATTTTGTCATCACTTGTAGGAAGGTGATTCTGCCCCATCTATCTTAGCTAATTAACTAAGGTAATAAGGCTTCATTTTGGATAGATTCTTTGGACAAGCTTCCTCCTATGGAAAATTATCCTAATGTAGATCAAGCTAGAATTCTCTTGGAAAGTGCAAGGGGTCATAAAGTTACAAACTACTTCTCAATAGTAAATTCAGGTGGCTTTATGATGGCAGATTGGAGAGACTTTTCTATCTTACCCATTCCACAAGTTCAAAAGATATCATGCGACATATTTTTGATCAATGTCCTATTTTTTTCTTGGAGGAAGATGATAGACTTATCTGGACCCAAGCACCAAGTGGCCATTATTTTGTTAGAGAAAGCTATTTATATCTAACCAATCCTTCTAGCTCAGTGAGTATCATCCATTTTAAATTTTGTTGGCACACAACAATTTTACTCATGGTAGGATCCTTCGTATGGTTAGTTCTTCATAATAGGATACTATCTAGTGAGCATCTTCAGAGGCAGGGAATTGTATATAGATTTCCCTGTATTCTTTGTGGGAAAGTTCAAGACGATACTAATCATTTACTTCTTGCATGTGACTTTGCATATGAAATATAGAGTTAGATTCTCAATAGATTAAATTGGCTTCGACAACTTCCTCCCACCTTACACCTTCTTCTTGAATAATGACCTCTATTGTATTCAGACTCATTTTTTGTAGAAATATGGAGATTTATCCTAGCAACGGTAGTGTAGAGTACTTGGTGGGAAACAAATAAGCAGATTTTTAGAAGTGTGAAAAGCTCGGTTGTATCAGTTTTCCAAACCATAGAGAAATCAATATCAGAAATGGTTAATGCATTTGTTAGAAAAATTAAAAACCTATCCTCTATATTATCCTCACAAGATTCAAAATTCTTGAACTCTTGGCCTTTGATTTAGATTCCATTCAAGGGTGTGTTTATTGGGAAGATGAAGAAGTAGAACATTAGAAAAAATGTCATGTGGGAACCTCCAAATAAGTAGTTCATTAAAATAAAATTTGATGGAGAATATAAGGGTAATCCAAGGGCTGCAAGTGCTAGAGTGATTTTCATAGATTATCAGGCATGCATCATTTGGGAAGCATCTTTTCTATTTCCATGAGGCACTAACAACCTTGCAGAGGCTAGGGCTTTGCTACTGGGATCTCACATGGTTTTGGTTATGGGCATCAAAATTATATATTTTAAGGGAGACTCTGAGTTAATCACTTTTTATCTCTTATCTAACAATGTTATCAATTGGGGAATCAAGTATATAATCAACAAAGTATCAAAATTAATCCCCCTATTTTAGGACTTCAAAATCTCTCATTGCTACAGAGAATCCAACATGATGGAGGATTGGCTGGAAAACAAAGGTGTGTTGTTAGCAGAGGGATCAATTATGTGAAATCAAATCCAATTGTTGTCACTCTTGGTGAGCTCAAAGTCCAAGTGCTTCTACAAAGATGAACTCCCTCATCCCTCATAATAGGTGTTGGAGAGAGAACAGGATAATGTTTCTTTCAGATATAGAATGTGCAGGAGAAGAGCATGCAGGAGCTGAACGAGTGGGCATATTGGTTTCTCTGGTCACTGGGTGGATGCTCCATCAGCTTCAATTGTGTCAGGTGTTTGACTGTTAAGGATTTCCCTACTAGGTACTTTGACTAATCATGCACTAAACAACAAATTGGGACCATGCTACAAGTCATAGCCTTAGCTCTACTAATTAGTGGCCTGAGAGTAGATTGATGGGGTTTTGGTGGAGATCACGACAAATTTGGATGTCATTTTGGAGGTTTTGAATTTTGGGATTATATTTTCCTCTTTTTCTAAATGTGGTGGCCCCTGGTTGGTAATGTGGTTGGAGGGAAACATTGTTACTCGCCTTCTATTTCCGTACAAATGGGTGTTCGATCCTCAAGCTAGAGGCATTAAGTGGTTTCTGGAGAAGTGGGATTTTTGTGTTCTTTGTGGTGACATATCTTGGTATTGAGATGTTTATTTGATTGTTTATTTTATATATTAGCCTAAGAAAGGGAGTTTTCTTGCGACTTCTTTCCCCCTAGATCCTTCCAATGTAGATTTTATAAATAAATTATAAGGGCTTTGCCATTTTTACCAAAAAAACAAATACACACCTATCCCAAAATAAATATAAATTCATAAAAGTATTAGAGAGAGTAGATGAAAATTTAGGATAGAACAACAATGCTAGATGATAATTAAATAGTGAATAACAAGAAAATTTATACAATGCAAAGGACTAGTTACCAATTGACAACAAGTAGGTAGTTAGGTAATATTTATATAACTGTATTATGCAAATATTTCCCCACTTATAGATTGATCCCAGAAAAATAAAATTCACTTTTCCCTAGGGACCCCCTTAAAGCTTACATGACAAAGCATGTTTTTGATTAAAGGAAAACAGGTTATGAAGGGACCTAAAATGCTTAGAAAGAGAAAAATTCCAAGAAAGGAACTAGTATTTAACAAACCAAGGACCCACAAAGAAGCATCAAAACAAAAAAAAAATCTCTCATTCTTATTGACTACTTCATCATTTATGCTCCACACCTTGTTAACCATAGTATCAATAGGGGTAACACCCCTTTCCTTGATTTTTAGTCTTGGTGAGGATCCATGAAGATAACCGAGGATAACTCCATGATCAAAAATTTGGTTCTTCAAATCCTTTGATTGGTCATTTTCAGGAGGCTTGTATTAGGTGGTTCAACAGATGGGTGACAACTTACATTTGTAATCATAATTGGGATGACCTGACTATTGTGGATCCTTCACTTTAGGTTCTTCAATATTGGTTGAGTTTTGTACATATTTCCCTTTCTAGGTTTGTGGACCTCTTTACATGGTCTCAGACCTTAGATGAAAACTTCTTTATCTCTTTTTCTTTCGATATGCATACCAGAGTTTTTTTTCCTAAACATTACTAGGGACTGGTATAGAACCACAACATCATTACCAAAATCAACATTTTCTTTCGGCTACTGATTCAAAACAATATTATGACTATTTATAACCTTTGTGAAAGATGTATGACCATTATAAATTGTTTTTAAATGTTCTTGAATGATTGAGAAGAAGATTTCCATATCTTGCTTAGTTGTGCTTTTTCTTGTGATGTTTGGACCTACTTTTGGAATTTGTGGTCTCTACATTAGGTTTTCTCTAACTCCTTGGTTGAATGTTGAGATCAATAACCTTTTCCTTCGACTATTAATTCTTTTTCTTGCATTTGGAACCTCATTTTGATTCATATTCCATGGGGTATTTGGAAAGAACAAAATAATCAAATATTCAGGAATAAATTTTGTTGTGCTAATGTTGACACTAATAAGATCTATCTGTGATACAAGAGTCCCAAGATTGGATTGCACTCACTCACCTAAGGTCTTAACTTGCCTTAGTCCACCTAGGATCCTAATTCTCTTCTAGAATCCACAAAATCCTTGAGACTTCACAGCCCAAGTCTATTCTAACTGCACACTATGAGTTAGTTTCTTTGTGCCCAATCATGAAAGTTTTACACCATTGAAAGTGCTCTTTACCTTTATGCTTCCTTGGATGATTCCAAGCTCAATGCTTCCCAAATATTCATATAAATGCTAAAAAGTATATGTCCACCTTCAAGACATCCTTTTGACATCTTTTTAATCCCATTTGAATGGGTCTTCTACACCAAAGTGATCAAGTTCCACCTTCACAATGCTTTGAGCTTATTAGGCCTAGTAGTCCTATTAGCCATATCCAGATGGTTTTTCTAGTTTCTTGTCAAAATATTCCACAAAACCCTAAAAAATGACTTAGGAATCAAATACCATTTTCCAAGATCTTAAAGATTTTCAAGGTTTTAGCTCCTCAAACCATCCATACACTACTATCCTAAAATGTAGGTCTTTTAGGCCTATTTTAAAGCATTGACAGTCACATAGTGATTTCTTGCTAAAATGTGTGAAGATGGATTGGATAGGGTCTAGTATCATAGGAAGTGATCAATTAAACCCTAATTCTTCTAGAACCACACTTGGCTTCTTTCCCTTAGACACCCCCTTTCAATGGCACTTGTTTCTTACTCTGTTATACCCCTAATCGAACAAACATTGTTCATCTAGGGAATAAATCTAAAAATAGTAGCTCTAATCTTAAGGACTTCTACTTGCATATATACATTGTATATAGGCTCCCCTAAAATATTCATCTACCCTTAGGAGATTCCCATAGTTAGATTTCATGGGGGAGCCACGGAAACACAAACTACTCTAAACTCAACCAGCAGACTCCCTAAATCCTAATCAATTTATTAATGCTACTAAAATAAATCTATAGGACTTGCACAATGAATGAAAAAGTATTTTATCAACCTACTCAACACAAATCTAACATTACATCGATCGGTTCAATCCATCTAACTACTCTGTAACTCAAAATTCTTGAATATTGCTAACAACAAAGAATTACAGACCTTCTTGCTACTAAAAAACTTACTTACAGTCTCCTCCTCCTTGGGAAATGAGCCAAATAAATCCTTAAGATGATTCTTCCATTTTTCTAGGCCTTATCCATTAAATTCTAACTCCTACAATGAGGGGAATCCAATGTTATCGAGTTGCATGCAACATTTGCAAAAAGTTGCAAATGTTGTCATGACAAATTTTTAGCATCTTTGTATTTATGCCTCAATCCTCTCTTTTAGGGCCTCTAACCAATATGGTTTGATGAACCAACATCATAAAATCCTAGAAAATCATATTTATCATGATGCTAAGGTTTAGGATACATTTAGGCCACATTTCCCATTTAGACCAAAACTAAGCATTAAAGTAACCTAACTATACTAGGTTGGATTAGATACTATCTATCTATCCACCTAGTAACACACCTTGAAAGACCTCCTAAGGTCCAAAATAAAAACACACACTGACTTGGCCAGGGTAAGTTACAAGACAAAACATCTAGGGTTTAGTAGATAGCCTAGGTGCTCCTACACCATCCTACCTAAGTGAAAGAGTTCAATCCATCCTTGGATTGAGTAAGTCAGGATCAATGCCCAAATTTTTGAATTCTAACTGCTTTATCCATGTTGCATCTGCATCTAGTTATCCTTTGGACACTTCACTAAGTGCTCTTTGTAATCCTTCTTCCTAGTTTTCTCATAAATTTTGGATTCCAGTATGCAGTCTGCCTTCTTGACTGGTGTAGAGGGATTTAATGGAGTTCTTCTACTTCTTGGGTGACTTCAGTCAAGCTCTGATCTGGATCAGGGATTGGTCTCTTTTATAGAACCAAGTCTGCAATATTAAAGACATGTGACAAGCCACTGTTCTCTGGTAACTCCACCGTGTAAGAATTTGCTCCATACTTGACCAGTATAGTGCAAGGGAAAATTCTTCTCATCTATAACTTCTCTGGGATTCCTTTATATAGTCTATCCTTGTTGAGATTCACCATCACTATAACCCCAACCTTGAATTAAACATCCCTTTTTCCTTCATCATCCTTACTCTTGATCTTCTCACTGTTGTCAATCAATGTCTTCCTGACTGTGTTATGAACTTCTAGCATAGCATATGTAAAGTCCTCATTATATCCACTCCCTTTAACTCCATCCTTTAGTTCTCTGAGCTCATCAATGCCTCTAGGGTGTAGGCCATAGACAATTTCAAAAGGACTCTTACCAGTAGTCCTATTCATAGTGTCATTGTAAGCATATTCAGCTTGACCTATGAATTAGTCCCATGTCTGACCATACTCCTTTATTAAGAATATTAGGAGATTTCCAAGACTCCTATTAACTACCTCAGTTTGACCATCAGTCTGAGGATGGTATGCAGAACCAAAGGATAATTTGGTGCCCAACTTTTGCCACAAAGTCTTCCAGAAGTGACTCATAAACTTGGTGTCTCTATTTGACACAATGCTCAAAGTAAATCCATGTATTCTTAAAACCTCTTTAAAGAAAAGAGAAGCTATTTGACTGGCATCATTGGTTGTCTTACAGGGCACAAAGTGATCCATTTTACTAAATTTGTCTACTATTATATAGACACTATCCATTCCCTATCTTGACTTGGGCAATCCAACCACAAATTACATGCTCAAGCATTCCCATGGTCTAGTTGGGATAGAAAGTGGTTGGTATAGGCCAACATTAGTATATGTTCCCTTGGCCTTCTGACACACAAGACCACTCTCAACATATTTCTCAATATCAACATTCATCTTTGGCCAAAAGTAAAATCTGTGAACAAGTTCTTGTGTCTTATTGACCTCAAAATGGCCACTCAATGCACCGTTATGTTTCTCGTGAATCAAATTCTCCCTTATAGACCCTCTAGTGACACATAGTTGACTTCCTTTAAATAGGAAATTACTTTTCAAAGTATATTCAGAATATTTAATATAAAATTGGTTCTAATATTCTTGACATACATTATAAATGTATGTAAAGTCTTCATCATCACCATATAGATCTTTGAATTTGTCTATTCCCATGCTTTGCAGTTGGACCTCTTGGACTTTAAGTGCTCTTCTACTCAAGGCATCTGCAACCTTGTTCTGCAATCCCTTCTTGTGTTTGATATTGAATGTGTATGCTTGAAGGCATTCAACCCACTTCATATGCTTATTACTCAATTTGCCTTGTGAGTTCAAGAAGCTCAAGGATTGATTGTCTGAATAGACTATGAACTCCTTTGGAAGCAAGTATTGTCTCCATTATCTTAGTGACTAGACTAGAGCATACATCTCTAAGTCATAAGAATAATATTTCTTCTTAGATTTACTTAGTTTGTTAGAGTGGAAGGCCACTGGTCTTCCCTCTTGGCTCAAGACTACACCAATTTCTACATTGATGGCATCACAATCCACTGTAAATAACTTTTCAAATCTTTGCAAAAAAAAATTGGTTGGGTTGCAATCTTCTTTTTCAGTATCTCTAAACCATGGTTAGCGTTTTCATTCCAAATAAACTTAGTCTTCATGCCTCCTTTAATAGTGTCCAACATAGGAGTACAAATTGCACTAAAGTGCTTAATAATTTTTCTATAGTACTGTGCTAGGCCATGAAAACTTCTTACCTCAGTTCTTTTTCTTGGAGTACGCTAGTTGATGATGGCTTCTGCTTTGCTAGGGTCCATCTTTAAGTTACCTTCAGATAGCACAAAACCAAGGTACAATAACTCTACCTTGATAAACTCACACTTTTCTAAGTTGATCATCAACTTCTCCTCCTGTAGCTTCTTAAAAACTAGTTTAGGGTGTTTGAGGTGCTCTTCCCTTGTCTTACTATAGATGAGTATATCATCTAAGTAGACCACTATAAACTTTCCATTGTAATCCTTAAGTACCTTATTCATCAACCTCATGAATGTTGATGGGGAATTTGATAACCCAAATGCAATGAAAAGCTACTCATAGAGTCCTTATGTAGTCTTAAAGGTTGTTTTCCACTCATCCCTTTCATTTACTCTGATTTTATGATAGCCACTCTTTAGGTCTATCTTTGTAAAGTACCTTTCTACTCTTAGATAGTCCATTAGGTATTCTATCCTAGGGATAGGGAACCTATACCTAATGGTGATCCTATTGATATATCTGGAGTCTGTACATAACCTCCAAGTTCCTCCCTTTTTAGGTGCTAGGACTATGGGTATGGCACAAGGGCTAATGCTCTTTCTTACAAGGCCTTGTTCTACGAGTTCTTGGATTTGTCTAGCAATTTCTTCATTATGTTGGGGAGTCATTTTATAGGATTCCTTATTAGGTAGGGTAGCTCCTAGTATTAGGACTATCTGATGGATTATAGACCTCTTAGGGAGTAGGGTTGATGGTTGTTCATCACTCACTATTCCTTCATACTTAACTAGCATCTCTTGGATTTCTTTTGGAAGCTTTGTCCTCTTCTCTGTTTTTTCTGCAACTTCCTTTGGCTTTAACACCAGTGCAAATCCAAATCCTTCTCCTTATTCTAAACCTTCTAAGAGATATTTTTTCACTCACCATGAGATCATTGGGACCAGTTGTCTTCAATTCTATGTCTTCCACCAGTGACTGGATTTTGTATGTCACATTGTCTTTCTTGAAGGAGAATGAATTTTTCACTCCATCATGCATGGCCCTCCTATCAAATTTCCATGGTCTACCTAGGAGAAAGTGACATGTTTTCACAGGTAAGACATCACATAAAACTTTATCCTTGTATCTACCAATGGATAATTCTACCCAAGCTTGCTCATTAACTAGGACATGTTGCCTTTGTTTAGCCTAGTGACCTTATAGGGACTGGTGTGGGGTATCCTTGTCATTTTCAACTTACTAACTGCCTCCTCTGAGAATATGTTTTTATTTGACCCTGAGTCTATGATGACTCTACACACTTTCACCATCATCTCAAACTTTAATCTAAAAAGTGATCTACTTTGACTGAGTCCTTCCTTCACTAGCTCTTTGATTATAGTTCTTCTCATCGTGAGGTTCTCTCCCTCCTCTGATTCTAATGGCACTTCTGAGTTATTTTTTTACTTGTCTCCTCATGAACATAGTTCAATCTTTTGTCACCTCATTGAGAGGTACTTCCCTTCCTTGGACACCTATATGTAGGATTTCCTAACTGATTACAGTGATAGCACTTCATATTGGAAAAATAGTTTCCTCTTCCTTGACTACTTCCTCTTCCTCTATTGTTAGAGTTCCTTCCTCTACTTGAACTCCCTCTATTGAAGTTTCCTTCATGCTATTCAATGAGATTAGTCTCTGCTTGAACTTTAGATTTAGAGTTTTTTCCACCATAACCACTTCTTTGTCCTCTAGTTTCTCTTCCTCTACCCCTTCCTCTTGAAGTTTTGAAATCTTGTTTCTTCTTCAACTTGTCTTTCACCTTGATAGCAATTTGGTGGCATTTGTGAACTATGTCTTGAGTCAAAAGACTCATCTCATCTTGAATGGTTCATTTAAGTCCATTAAGGTACCTTTCTACCTTCACCTTCTCATCCTCTACTACATTTAACATCATACAAAGTATCTGAAGTTCTTCAATGTATGAATTGACATCTAGGTCATTCTACCTTAGACCTTGTATTCTCTTGTGTAACTGGATTTCGTAATCCTCAGGGATGTAAGCATCTCTGACTCTTGCTACCATAGGCTTCCATGAAGCCATGGGCCTTTTACCTTCCTTCTCTCTCATCTTGGATGAATTTCCACCATGTGAGAGAAGATCCTCTTAGTCTTTCTTTTGCAACCTTCACCTTTTGAGTCTCAGTGATGCCATCACACTCAAAATGGTTTTCTAGTCCCTCTATCCAATCAAGGATTGCCTTTGGTTCCATTTTTCCACTAAAAATGGGAACTCCTTCCAATGCTTTTACACTTATAGCCTTTAGGGATTTTAGTAATGGTTCTTGGTCAAGGACATGATCAACTTCAGGGAATTCATCTTCAATGGCAATGTCTTTTCCTTTCCCTTCAACTTTTTCCTTCACTTCATCTGCTTTCATATCAACTTCATCTACTTTTAGCTTCAATTTAACCAATATGTCTCCAAGTATTATATTCTCCACTTCTTGTTCATCTACCTTCTTTTCCAACTCAGCATTAGTCACCATTGTTGACTCTCCTACTGATTCAGTTGGTTGAAACATTAACCACAAGCCTGATCAACACAAGCTCTGATACCACTTTGATAGAAGAGTCCCAAGATTGGATTACACTCACTCACCTAAGGTCTTAACTTGCATTATTCCACCTAGGATCCTAATTCTCTTGTAGAATCCACCAAAGCCTTGAGACTTCACACCCCAAGTCTATTCTAACTCCACACTATGAGTTAGTTGCTTTGTGCCCAATCTTTAAAGTTTTCAACCATTGAAAGTGCTCTTTACCTCTATGCTTCCTTGGATGATTCCAAGGTCAATTATTCCCAAATAATCATAAAAGTGCTACAAGGGATATTTCAACCTTCAAGACATCCTTTTGACATCTTTTGAATCCCATTTGAATGGGTCTTCTACACCAAAGTGATTGAGTTCCACCTTCACAATGCTCTGAGCTTATTAGGCCTAGTAGCCCTATTAGCCCTATCCAGAGGGTTTTTCTGGTTTCTTGTAAAAATCTTCAACAAAACCATAAAAATTGACTTAGGAATCAAATACCATTTTCCAAGACCTTAAATATTTTCAAGGTTTTAGGTCCTCAAACCATTCATACTCTACTGTCCTTAAATGTAGGTCTTTTAGGCCTATTTTCAAGCATTGATAGTGACACATTGATTTCTTGCTAAAATGTTTCAAGATGGATTGGATAGGGTATAGGATTGTAGAAGGGGATAAATTAAACCCTAAGGCTTCTGGAAACACACTTGGTTTCTTTCCCTCACACACACCCTTGCAAGGGCACTTGTTTCTTACTTTGTTATACCCCTAATCGGATAAACATTTTTCACTTAGGGCATAACTCTAAAAATAGTAGCTCAACTATTTAGGACCTCTACTTACATATATAGACTGTACATAGGCTCCCCAAAACATTCCTCTACCCTTAGGAGATTCCCACTGTTAGATTTCATGGGGGAGCCATAGAAACACAAAATACTCTAAACTGAACCAACATACTCCCTAAATCCTAATCAATTTATTAATGCTACTAAAATAAATCTACAGTACTTGCACAATGAATGAAAAAATCTTTTATAAACCTACTCAACACAAATCTAAAATTACATCATTTAGTTCAATCCATCTAACTTCTATGTAACTCAAAATGCTTGAATATTGCTAACAACACAGAATTGGAGAGCTTCTTGCTACTCAAAAACTTGTTTATAGTCTCCTCCTCCTTGGGAAATGAGCCACATACATACTTAAGATGCTTCTTCCATGTTTCTAGTCCTTATCCATTAAGTTCCCACTCCTACAATGAGGGGAATCCAATGTTGTCAAGTTGCATGCAACATTTGCAAAAAGTTGCAAATGTTATCATGACAATTTTTTAGCATCTTTGCATTTATGCTTGAATCCTATCTTTTAGGGCCTCTAACCCATATGGTTTGATGTACCAACATCATAAAATCCTAGAAAAAAATCTTTCTTACTATGCTAAGGGCTAGGACACATTTCCCATTTAGACCAAAACTAAGCATTAAAGTAACCTAACTATACTAGGTTGGATTAGACACTAATTATCTATCCACCTAGTAACACACCTTGCAAGACCTCCTAAGGTCCAAAATAAGCACACACACTAACTCAGAAAAGGTCAATTACAAGACAAAACATCTAGGGTTTAGTAGGTAGCCTAGGTGCTCCTGCACCAATCTGGGTATCATAGAAAAAAATCATGTTAATACCTCCAAGCCACTACTAAAGTTAAAATGCTCTAGAGATGGGACCAAGTGGTGTCCCCTCCCTTGGGATGAGTTAAAATAAATAGGGATAAGGTGGTGAAGGGTAATCCTAGACCTGTAGGATATGAGGGAGTAGTGCATAATAACTATGGTAGGCTGGGCTCGGTGGTGGCCCTCTATCTGAGTACCTAGATAAGAACTTTGTAGAGGCCTTCACAATCCTATTCCAGGGTAAATTTTCCAAAGAGAAAGGTTTTAGAAGGGTCTAGTTGGAAATTGACTCTCTTAATATCACTAATAATATTAAGGTATCCTACCCCCTAGTTGATCAATTAAACTTATCATTTAATATTTCCTTATCCTCCTTAGGTACTTTGATGATTATAAAATGTCACTTATTTAATGTTAAGGTAATAAGGTCACAGATAATTTGGCCAACATCAGGGTTGGCTTTTCAAGTAGGAAAGAAAAAAATATTTATGAGCGGATCTTTGCAGATCTCCATATCTTCCTTTGTAATGATTGTTATATGTGAAAAGTACAAGAGTATTTTTGAAATGATAGAGGATGACATGCTCCATGGTGTCATTCATAGGACATCATTTATGTGGGGAAGCCAAACTTTGTGGTAGCTCTTTTCATTGTCTCTATCTGGATTAGCTCAAATTTTTCTATCTCAGAGATTGTGGTAGATTGGGAATTTTGTAGGATGTCGGGAGACATGAACCGTTTGGAGCCCATTGTTTATGAAAAAAGATAGAATATGAAAGCACCATGGAGTCAGCTCTTTGTGGAGGGTTTCATTGGTTATATAAAGAAGCTTCAAGGTCTGGATGCCCTTATTATCAAGGTATTTATTAATGGGTAGAAGGATGGTGTAGTCAGTGTCTATTCTCACAAGATGAATATTAATGAGGAGTTGGTGGCTATGGCATCCAACACTCTAATTGAGGGGACTAAATTGTTCTACTAGGACAGTGGAAATATTATTCCTACTGAAAGAAAGGGATAAGGTGAAGAAGAATACAGATGGTAGGGGGGGGGGAAATAACCTTGCTTATAAATCCATGGAGGGATGTCTCAAAGGTTATCATGTGCTACATTTTTGTGCCCTTTTATTTGGTTTCTTCATTGAATAATATCATAAGAGCTCATAAGAAAAGTTCTTCATCCCTTTCTCAAGCCATGAATGTTTAATATTGTTAATTATGGAGTATGACGAGGCTGTACATGTTGAGAGGAATTTTATGGCAAAGAATGGTATTGAATATAATAAGAATATATGTGTCCATTATGGGGACACCTCTTAAGATGAGGAGGTGGATTCTAATGAGTATGAGGTGCTTCATATATATAATAAGTTGTGCCCCTCATTCTGATGTTAAGGCTAAAGGGATGGCTAGGGTTTCTATGTCAAGTACTAAGGGAAAAACTAATATCTATGGGCCCCCTTGTATCAATGTCAACAAGAAAACTACTACTGGAAGAAGGCTTCTTATAATGGCTTATGTGTGCCTATGGATGATGTGGGTGTCAATGTTCTCATACCTACTGATGGTGAAGGGTTACCCTTATGGATATGGGCTCCTCGGTTCCTAAGAATATGATTATTAATACTAATGTGAGGAATTTAAAAGATAATCAAAATACAATGTTCACTTGGATTATACAAGAGATCAATAATTTTAAAGAGAAGGCCAATCTCTCTGATGAGAATTTGGACAATATTTTTTCTAATATGCATACCTAGGCTAATGTGATTAAAGACCTTAAGAAGGACCTTGAAGAGTGCATTAAGTATCTCGAAGACTACTCTCACAATATCCAAGAGACTTTGAGTGTAGTGGTAAATAAGAGTAAGTCTACCATGAACAATACCAACAATGGCCTCCATAGATTGAGTGAGAAGATCATAGTTCTTCATTTCATTTCTAAGGGAATTTATCTGTCTAGATGCATTAAGATGGTTAAGAATACTGAGACTATGGATGTTGGTACTCAAAATAGATATAGAACTCCTTTGAAGGATGTAGTTGTTCATTTGCATGTGCTCGAGATGTCATTTCCTAGTTGTGGGATAAGGCTGCACACTGAGTATAAGGATATGATAACCATTGATAGTGTCATTAGGAAAGTTAATAATATTAATGATGTTATCATGCATAAGAATGATAAATTGGTCAAAAAAATTTAGTCTAGTTGTTAGGCATTCTATTTGGATTATGCTTGTGCTTTTGTAGGGCTCCATTTCCTTTGGTTTTTGTAGACTAGTTTGCATATGTTTTTTTGTTAGGTCCCGGATGGTTATTTCTTAATAAATTTATTATATAGAATCTATTTTGTTGGCTTTGGGTTTCTAGTCGAGCTGTAAAACCATTTTCCCTCTCAAATCACACATGTTTGTTTATTCAACTTAATACTCCTAGTCGAGGAGTTAACATCACTTTTGACAAATCATGGGTAATTTCATCTTGGGAATTAAGCCTCCTAAGTCCATCCAAGCTTGTGTCCATCTCGATCCAGCTATCGACAATGATAAACCTCAATTTGTCATGGACTTTTGAGATGTTATTCTCCAAATCCCTGATTCTCTACTCATAATCTTCTTTGACATCATGAACATCATTTTAAAGATCGTAGTTCATGATAAGAATTGTTTCAATATTTTGATTATTCGAAGTAGGTACCCCTCTATCTTTTAGGGCATTTATCTTTGAAATAGTCTACATTAAAAATATGATATTTTCCATCCATCGTCTCCTTAACATTATTTCTAGTGTTAAGTCTATAATAAATTTATGAACCCTTTTTCCAAAGGAGTCTCCTTTACCATGGGAATTTTTACATGAACGTCAAAATTACTATCGATAATTGGTGGAGGCTGCAGAGAGGAATAATCACTAAGAACAAGTGTGAAATTGACAAAACCTCCCCTTTCACTTTTGTAAAAATAAAGAAAGATCCCTTCACCTTTCATTTCCCCTTAATATATGCACTTGGGCTAAATGAATCCACTATGGATTCAATCGAGGAGGTATAATTTGAATCTTCATCAGCATAGATGATAAATTTGATGTGGGTATTAGCTTTCCTTTTGGGGTTTGTCTATTTACCTAGGTTAACCCCATCATCATACTCTAAGGGGACATCTTTTAAATATGAGGCTTTATTCTTTAATAAATAATAAATATCCTTCATATCCCTAGCCATTTGGGAATTGTTTTAAATAAAAATCTCCTTCCCAAATCATATGATTAATAGAAAAATAACTTCATGCAAAACTAGTTCTAATGGGTTCTCTCTAAGAATCTTAATACTATGAGGTAGAAAAGAGAAAAAGGTAAGAAGGAACATAGATGAACTTGTCATGTTTGAAATGATTTGAGATAATAAAATGGTATCTAAAAATACTACAAAAGTGGTCATCTAGGATTACATACCTCATTATCACCTCAACAATATCTACCCATAATTTATGGATAGAATCTCGAGCATACCCACCATTAGTATTTCTTGTAAGATTTTATCTCTCGCCCTTGTCAAAGAAAGTTATCAGGGATTCATTAATACTCTTTTTGTCCCTAACAATATTTCTTCCCTTAACGAGAGTCTAAGATACTTCCACCACAAGCTCTTACAAGAATGCTAATAGATGTGAGATATCCTATACATTTGAAATAAAGTGAGAATACTTAAGCATTCTAGTATTAAGGTCTTAATGGTCGAACTAGGTTCTTGGACCTGTTTAAGGTAATTCATAATATTCAAAGAATCCAATTCCAACAAGAATTTTGTGTAACCTTGAGAGACCTGAAATTTCAATCCAATGTAGGTAGCATATGCCTCGACATAGTTTTTTTTCTGTGTACCTAGAGGGAGGTCCACCACAAAGATAAACCTACCATTGTTTACATGGTGAAAGATGTGTGATTATATAATATGAATACATATTTTGGGAGAAACCTTATTTGAAGAAGAAACTCAAAATCAACTAAAACTCCATCAAGTTGCCTCCTCAAACCTCACAAAGGTGAATCCCTAGGCTAAATCCTTCAGCTCTCAATTCCAAACTCTCAAATCACATATGATTATGTGCAAGAAGTTCAGTCATAATTTAGGGGAGGTTTTCCCAATCTTAGGGATCCAGCTAAAAACATGTACCCATTTTAGAAAAAAATGGATACACATTTTTTGATAGAACACCCGATCCAAAAATTAAAAAATACATAGCCATTTTCAAACAAGTACACTTTTTTATTTCAAAATGCGTACGTGTTTCAAAATAGGTACCCGTTTTGAAAAAGTATTTTTTAAAATTTTTTCCTACAAAATCATTTTTATACAAAAAGTTATCAAATTTGTGAAATAGCTACGTATTTTTCAATTGGTATACATTATTTAAAAGTTGAATTCACCAATCACCCTTTGCATTGGGTTTTGGTTTGGGATAGGCTTGGTGGGACCAAGCCTATCCCCTAGATCTGCAAATTAATGGCTAAGGTATTGGAACACAAAATTTAAGCCTTTTCATAATTGTTTGAAGGTTTTCCTGATCAAATTTTTTGATGAAAAAGAAACCCATTGGACTTCTAACTGTTTAGAATTCCAAAATATTATTTTTTGGACATTTTATTTTTAATTTTACTATTTTACTATTATTTATTAATTAAACTAGTACATGAACTTCGAATAGCGAGCTTGTCCAAATTATTAATAACTTTTTTGTTTTTACAATTTTTACAAAACATATTATATAACATCAATCTACACATGATTATCTTAAAGATTTAAATTTTGTTTCAAAAAATGGTATGTTTTGGTTAATTTATTGTACTTGTATACTAGAGGTTTCTCAAATAGCCTTTAGGGACAGTAAAAATTAATTAAAAAATATTGATTGAAAAATAAATAAATGCTAATCAGTCTTTAGTGTCTTAGATATATTTAACTAAAAGGATTTATATAAACATCTTTAGTTAGGTCAAAATATGGCGGTCATACACATGTATGGTATGGTCCTGAAACAGACATTTAGAAAAGTGGTTTTCATACACCCCTATTAAAAAACTAATTTATATCATGTGAATATTGTAATAAATTACATATTTAAAAAGTAGACTCTGAGAATTACATTTTCTATTACTAAAGTTTTTTAATATTTAACATTTAAGTTCCTTATATTTTTACATCAATTATCATAAAATTTGAAAATTAGAAAAAGCACTTCCAATTTTTGCCCCAAAATGGGACTCAACTTCTTGGTGGCACCCATACCTCAAGTTATTCTCAACAAAAACTTATATTGAGCTCCTTACACACATGCATCCATCATGCTATCTTTGACCCTCATAAGGGCGATAGTTCTCGATCATAGTCTAATGATCTCTAGATGAAAAATCATATTCGGGCTCTTCTCTAAACCCTAAACTTGTCTCTAAAACATAATCTACACAACACATGCATTCTACAAATTTGTCAACATAAAAAAGAAGAATAACCAAGAAAGACAAAAGACAAAAGACAAATTCTTCTCATGCGAATGTATCATCTCAAAAAGAGAAGCTAACTTTAGATGATGGAAATCTTCCATCCTCCAATGCTACCAACCTCCAAATGTGGCCCCACTAGTCCTTATCCTCTAAAAATAACAGCAAACAAGTAACTACAACACTTTTAAGCCCAACTGAAAATATCGTCATAGACAATATCAACATGGTTTAACTCCAAACTAAATATTTCACTTGTTACAAGAAAAAGAGTCGCTTTTCTCACTAGATGACAGTCATTCAATAAATAAGTGTTTAAATAGAAATCAAATAAGTCAATTTCTCCTATTAAGTGGTTTTTATAAAATCTGAGGGATAGGTTATTGACAAGGTTGTGCACCCTTTACTTGGAACCTTGGCCAAAAACTTCTCATGAAGTTGAATAGATATAAGAATACTTTTAATTTTGGTGTTCCCTTGTTTGCTTTTAACATCTACATTTAAAGCTTCTTTCATTGGTATGCTATCAAAACTACAATTAAGATTTCTGAAAATATATCGATGCCAAATCTATTGTTAATGAAGCACCAATCTATTAAACAACACTATTCGCTTCGTCTATTTAAAAATAAAAAGGTTTATCAGCCACTCCATCTGAACATGGAGAATCTCTAGCTTTTCCTACAGTATCACCTTCTGCAACGGCTTCAAAATTTTTCTTTTACTGTAAGAACATCTGATGTATCTCAAAGAACCGATCAATTGAAGGATGACGATTGTCGATATTTGTAGAAGAACATAGCTCAACGAGAATATTTGCAATGAATATTTCCATAGTCAGTCACATCTATTTGGCATCATTTTACGCACATGGTTGAAACTCCATCAAATTTATTCTTTGGTCTTTCTACACACAGCGCTTCACAACACACCTTTTGCTTTTGTAATACTTTTCAATGGCCCTTCACAATATGCATTTCGACACCTCTAACTGCACCAACATGATTTCAAAATAGCTGTAACAAACAATATTGTTGTTAAAGCCATTAAAACTAGGTCAGAATCCCTCAAATAGACATGAATACATTTGAAACGATATTTACAAATAGAATAACTCCTAAGTCGTCATATCACCTATTACTCGTGTAGGAACCTTTTTGAAGATCATTATGAGATTGTGTTCATGTCAGATGGTCGACTTGGGTATGTCCACGGGTGGAGATTTGGCATTGATGAGGAAATGATCTTAGGTAGTGTCCCATCCTTATACTAGCTAAAATTTCAAAGGAATGAGGATTGTATATTGGGGCAATAAACGAGAATTGTATATACCTATATATCCATAATAAAATATTTCTAATGAGTGTCTAGTGCCTGCAAGGACATAAGCTTACACTATTATTCTGGTGCCTGCCAAACGTTTGTATGACATCCACACTTCAGTAGCGATAATCAATGAGGATGTAGAAGTTCTCCTGTGACTGCACTTCAAACATGGAATTTATTCTCCACGCTTCAATATTTCTTCATGCCATCTTGCCTCCACATCTTAAAATTATTCACCTAACAAACTTTCAAGTCATTGCTTGCTCTTTGGATTCCTCACATTTCTTACCATTGCTCCAGCACCGTCGTTCTAATACCGTATGTTAGAGAGAGAGTAGATGAGAATCCATGATAGAACAACAATGTTCAATGAATACTTAGCAGATTTCTACAATGCAAAGCAGTAGTTACCAATTGGTAACAATCAGATAGTTAGGTAACATTTATATAATTGTATAGTGCCAAAGAAAGGGGACATGATAATTTTGCACTCAATTTTTACTTGATAAATCTTATGAAATTCGATCGTTGTGGACATGAGTTCGTTCTCCCATGGCAGGCTGCTTGAGCTATCTAGAGTTTTAATTTGGACGCGCCCTCTGATGGGAATGTAGGAAAATATCCAAAGAAAAGAGGTTTCATGTTGAATAATTACCCATGATATTTTTTATTTTCATTATTTTCCAAGAGGATTTCCTTGTCATTTTCTGTTGCACTGAATGTGTAGTCCAGCATTCTGTTTAGGATTCAATTAAATTTCGTTTTAATGGATGCAGTAAATTTCTACGAAGTTTGTAGGCATTAGGAACTTTACAGTTTGTAAGTTGCTTAACATAATCACGGGGATTTTTTTACAAAGAAAAATGAAAATATTGAGGAAAAGAGGTCTCTGTAGAAGAATTAGTAATGTTTCTTGCTTTCATTTTTGTGCAAAGAGAATT
>MU227846.1:3164587-3179587 GCA_018584345.1 Thuja plicata
TATATATATATAGGCTTATGAGTCTTACAGATATGATTCAATTATTTTTGTTATTTTGTAGATGATTAGTTCCATTAGATTTCACTAGGTATAATTATTTTTCCTCTTCGTATTCACGTGTGTGTGTGTGTTTGTGTGCGCACGCGCGTGTGTGTGTGCGCGTGCGTGTGTGCGCGAAGGGGGGCATGACCATATCACCTACATTCTTTTGGAAAGAAACAATTACGTAAGCTATTAATATATACAACATATTTGATAATAGAATATGTAAGTCCTCAAACAAATTCTTGAATAACTTTTCATAAGAATATTGAAAATAATTCTTTTTATTCTATATGGGCTTTGTTAAGTGTGTCAAAGTTTTTGATACTATCCTCATTGAATGCAATTATCTTCAAAGTACAAAGTTGAGTACTGATAAATAGTTAGTTAATCTTTTATCTTACAGGAGAATAACACACCTTATACTAGATTTTCTAAACTAGTTCATTAACTAAAGGAATGAATATCATATTTAACGATGATAAATTTATCACATTTAGGTAAAGCACCAACAAATGTACATTAAAATATAAAAAATTGAAATAAATGCATAGTTCTATATGTAAAAAAATATATCTTAACGTAACATGTAAATTGTGATCAATTTTAGAAATCAACAAGTAAACCTTCATCACTCAACCTTTTGTATGGTAGAAAATAAATAATAAACCATAACATGTACCCTTAAACTCAGTATCATATTTATTTATAAATAGGTTTTGTTGCAAATATCTAGATAGAGTATTCCTGAAAATAGAGGTAGAGATTGATATTAAAAATGATTTTTCATCTTATATTGATATATTTTTTTTAAAACAAAGTGGAGGAAGGGCAATAACCTATTAAATGTTAGAAAATGAAGCAATCTAAACAATGGGCTATTACAAACATATAAAAATATTGTTACCAAAGGGGTAACCAAAGAAATAGAAAAAATTTACACCATAAGAGAAATGACAAAAAATAAAACTATTTGCAGAGTAGGAGAAAACAAAAAAAAAACCATACCCTATTGAAAATTAGAGTTGGGACCCAATAGTGGGCCCAATAGAATAATATAAGAGTTTAGAATGGTAAGAGACTAAATATTTTTCTTGAAGAAAACAATAGTCACTAATAGACTATTGCTAGAGGAATAATCAGAGACAACATATTAGTTAGGCATATGGGAGACAAAATTATGAGAGGGAACCCAATAGTCTAGGGACAAAGAGTCAAGAACCGTGAATGAGATGAAACAAGAACTTGAGAAACCTATAGAAGGTGCCAATATAGTGAACATAATGCAAGAATAGGGGACCGCACTACTAGACCACATAATCTAGTAGGATAATGAGGTGCTAAATCAATCAAACACTTTGACTTTGTATTTGAAGTAGAAAAAAAAAAAAAGATGATAGTAGTTAATAGTCATCCACTAGGTTCGAAAAGAATGTTGATGAGAACCATAGGGAAAGGAATATGTTGAATGACCTATAGAAAAAAAAGTGTCTACAGTTAAAAGGGATTCCTTCATAATCTATAATCTATGTCCAAGGTAGCACAATCACCTTCAATAAAATATCAACAAGAAAAAAATTTATAAAGTTCCAAATCCATCTAAATCCTAGTATAAGAAGTACAAGAGAAACAACTAGTGGTAGGTTCAACTTTGAGAAAATACCTAACATATTATCAATAGCTAAGTAGCAAGAGTTTCATTTGAAATGGAGGAGAATATAGACAAGTCCTGTCGAGGTAGACAAATCAACAACAAGTTAAACTAGAGGGTTAAAAGAGAGCAACATGGGGTGAAGAGATAAAGCATGGAACCCCCATTTATAGTCACACATGGTCAAATAATATCTTGATACTTAGTAGAGTGAAAAAAATGGTAAAGAAGATACAAGGATAGGGGAAAATCTAGACTTTACCTTATATCATTATGTTCTAGTGCTCTAAAATCAAAGATTGTAGCTTAGGAAGTGAGAACCACAAACAATTGAACCTAAAAATTAATCCCTTCCATTCAAAGTAGGAGGTGCCATCCAATACCTGCTAACTGAGAACCGCCTTACACATAATGGATGCACAAGGGAGGCATTTTATTTCCATAACATAAGATCTCTTTGATGGTTTGTAAAGTAAATTAGCAAAGCATTTCTTAAGTGGAGAGTTAAACAAGCTAATAGGGATGAGATGAAAACAAACAATAGTAGGTAAATAATCTGCAAGGAGGAAACTAAGCTTATATTTGAGATTTCAGCCACTAGGTTGTAGGAAAAAATTCACTAACTTATGTGGTCTTATGCATGAGGAAATAATTTGAAAATAGAGAGCAGGAGGACATACTAAGAGTACCATATTATTGTGATGTTTTTTATTTAGTCAACAAGGAAAGGGCCCTGATCCCAAATAACAACAAAGATGATAACCCATAATATCACTAGGCCCCAACTTCAAGTCAATGCACCACCCAAAATCAATCCAAAAAAATTTGAGGAATATTATCTTCAACATCTAAACTAGGCCTTACACTACTTTTTGTACAATCAAAATAACATTCCATCTACAGCAATAAAAGGTATCTACAAGAGTATCTGTTAAGAAAAATGCAAACATACCCAGCTAGACTAAGGCCCTTAAGGCCAACATACTTCATAAAATAGTAACTAAGTAGGAGGATAACCATAAAACATTACTAACAATTTCCATCATGAGAAGCAAAATAAAAGGCACAACAACCTTAATGAAAACAAGTTTAATAATTAAAGTTAGCAATTATCTCCCAATTCTTTGAGAGACTTTTTCATCTTGTGCATCTATTCTTCATTTTCCTCATCTTGTGTCTCCTCATCTATATGATCATCAACTTTATTATTCCTCACATTCTTCTTCATCATGCTTTGACCAGTAACCACTCCAAAGACAACTTTCTTCATGAGACCATCCATAGCCCTACAAAGAGAAGAAATAACATTGCTAAAATATTATTTGCTAAGGTTGGAAGAAGTACTATTGTCCTTAGGTGGTCTAAAATATTATAAGGGATATACTTTTGACTATCTAAGAAAGGAAAAAGGGGTGTATTTTCCATATTTTCTTCTCCAACTTGAACAAGGTAACTGCAAGCCATATTCACTGCATCATCCAAGGAATTTCAAGATCAAAAGAATTGAAAGTTCTCTTTTTTTAATTAATGCCAGGATGAGGGTTTTCATGTTACGGGTTAATTTCTATGACGTTAATGCGAATAGAGCTATGGGGAGGTTCAAATTTTCGGTTCAGGCTTTTCTTATTGTATTAAAGAATACATCTTTGAAAGGGATACTTATCAATCTCATGCTGATACAAAGCATACATTAAGCCCTGATGAAAAGGGAGAGAAGAAAATTTGATAATACTATTTCTTGGTGAATACAACATAAATAAAGGAACATTAATTTTATGAAAATGCCTACTATGGTTAAGAAATCTGAAGTGGTAACCATGAAAAGAAGTATGCCAACCCTCAAGAATAAAGTATTTCATAACCTAAAAGCATAGTGAAGCGTAACGTGGGAGAGGGGCGTGGTGAAAATATGTCATACCCATTTTCATTAACAACAACCCCCAATTTTCCACCTTTCTAGAAGAACCTTTTCATTTATGTACCTTATAATATCCAGACTTGTGTTTCTTGACCTTTTCTCCTTTGTACTTCAGTGTGGTAGATTTTTCTATTAGCTCTGGAGTAAAATGTATAACTTAATACTCGTAATGGAAACATTTTCCTAATGCAAAGAATCACATAACTTCATGAAAAGGGAATTTTTATATACATGCATGACCTAAAAGTAAGGCTTCAACTCTGTATTGAAATAAATATCCCCTAATTCACTATTTTGCATGAGCTCTTTACAATCCTTGGGATCAAATATTTTAAGAGGCCCACCCACCATGTTCACATTGGAAAGATCCCGCTGAAGATTGCAAGAACTCATTTGAAAATGGCCACAATTACCAGTTCCATTATAAAACAAGAAAACCTTTTTACACCACTTCCTCACCCAATCTCAAAGTTTCTTGGAGAAGACATTATTATGCTTTTGCAATAAATAATAAGTGTTGTTATCATCATCTTGTTATCCTAATTTTTTACATGCAGGATAATAATAAAAAATAGTGAAAGATTGCATAAAGGTGTACCTCTTAAATACAATTGTTCAACTAATATAGATGAGATAAATTGCTATTGCATTCATATTATCAGTTACATTGTACTCTAAGTATTGATCATTTTAAAGTTTTCAAATCCATACTTGATCATTACATTATGCATTCAAACTGAATGTAATAAAGCAATGTTTTTTTTCAAATTGCATCTTTCACATTGGAACTTAGAGGAACATATGCATAAATGAAAATCATGATAGAAGCATGAGGTATAGGGGTCCATGAATTGCCTAAGGAGCTAGGTGTCTACATTGTCTGAGTCTTCATGTCTTTTGCATTTTCCATCATCTCTTGCATCCTAGGTATTTAGGTCATGTGTCCTACATCATGGAAGAAGAAGTGATAGATCCGAATTGGATCTAAGAAATGCATGGAAACCTAAAAAGAATCATACAACAATCATACTTTCAGAATTGCACATTGGACAATAAAATGAATGCAGTAGAAAAATATGCATCTACATTAATAAAATAGTAGTATCAAAGGGACATAGCTTCATGAAACCTTTTACTATCTATGATTATCGTTCTGTATTGTACAAAAGAATTGTTGTTTCACAAACCAGAAATTTGAATTAAAGGGACTTTGTTCCTGTAGCTTAGAATTTTTTTTTACAATAGTAGGGTAGTGCTAAATTAGTAAACATAATCAATCAAATAAAATTCATGCATGAATATTCATGAAACATTCCATTCACACAAAAATGATTAATGGGTCATGTTGACTAACCTAACTTTTGAGCTTTCCGGTGATGCTATTAGACAGAAGAAGCAGAAGTGCATTCAAATGCAAAGAATGATGAACTATGAATTCACTAATAGTAGAGAATAAAGAGAAGTGTAGTGAGTGTCATGAGCCCATGCTCAAACCTCACAAGATGTATTATCAAAAGAGAAATAATTCTATGAAAGGTCAAATATAGAAGAGGAAGGGAATGAAGTGCATAACAGTCAACTAAAGAGGTGCAAGACAAGTTATACATGTGCAAAAGAGAAAGAATTCATACTGATATGAAGAATTCAACATTGTTGATGAGAAGATGAAATACAATGCTATCAAATGCAAGTGATGTGCATATGCAGATGCAAAACTCATAACAGTGCATATTCAAGAAAATCAAATTATAGTGTTGTTTAAGGATATAAAAGATGCATGTCACTGTGATCGTCGTTCTACTTTTGCAAAATGATATGCATATATAGATGTAATGAATAATGGTGTCATCAAGGATAAGTAACAGTGAGAGATCAAACATTTTTGATGCCATTAATAAGCACAGAGTGGATAAAAGTGGAGCAAATATAAAACATTGCTTTATCATCAAAGTGTGTAACAGTAGTGATGTTTATTCAAAGACTATTGATACCAAAATAGAGAGTTCATAAAAATCAGAGCACATACTGGTGTAAAAATAACATTGTGAAAGAAATAATAGTGCCTTCAAAGATAAAGTGATAGTGAGAGAGATCAAACATTGTTGTTGCTAGTAACAGTGATATCTATTTTTATAATAATGATATGCACCTAATAGATAAGAGATGATAACAATGTTTTTTCTAAAAACCAAAATGTTAGTAATTTTGTTGTAAGGTGGTGAGAAGAGAAAACAGTGCTATCAAATATAAGTTATGCATATATAGTATAAGTTAAATGACAGTGCACATGACAAAGAAAAGATACATTATAGTGTCAGGCAGCTAGACACAGTAATGTTCATGTGTGTCACGAGCCCGTGCTCGAACCCCATGAAAAACCATTCTTACTGGAGTCAAAATGACCCTTCAAAACAGTATTATACACTTATCATTGTCGAGGCAAGGTGGAGTTAATACAATGGAAAATTTCAGACACTTTTAATAATGTCAAGCCATAGTTAATTCCACCCAACAGCTAGAAGGAGATCTTGTGCAAATGCTCTGATCACTATCAATAGTAGATAAGAAGACAAGACAGTATAAGTTTTTTAAACATGTTTTTTTTAAAATCCAAGTCAACAGTAAAGACAGCTAACAAAAAGGAGTGATAACATAGATGTAACTACTCCCAAGGGCATGTCACAAGTAGAGTATTAAGATACAGTAACAACAATCTATAAAATAGTGAGATTTCAAAGCTAAGCTACAGTTTGAACAGAGGTTGTAAAGAAAAAGAGAAGATAAATAATTGTAGTAAAATAAGGAAAAGCATGGATGTTCAACAGTGCAACTCAAACTTTCATTTACACTGTGAAATTCTACTACAAGCTCAACGATGACATTAACAACTAGAAGATTGAAAAGAAGATAGAAAGATCACTTATTTGGAGTTCAATGACTGAGATGCAAGAGAATAACATCACCACTATAATGATGTGGAGCCTGAGCCTAGAAAAAACACAATGAAGAACTCTTATTTAAAACCCGATCTCAGATCAAGAAGAAATAACTCAAGACATAGATCCCGAGCTCTATGTTTAAACCCATGTCGAGAGCCCAAGCTCTTTGTTCAAATGACAAGTTCCAGTTCAGGAGCCCAAGCCTCAAGCATGAACACATTTTCTATAGTCAAAGATGGAGTAAAGACACAGTGATATAACCAATTTCATCCCAAAATCATAGAAAGGGGGCTTCAAATTGATAGCCCAAGTCCCAGTTCATGGTGGAACTCCAACACAAAAGCCTGATGATAGAGAACCAGAGAAAACCCAAAATCATCACCATAGTTACAACATGAGTGGTGCCATGAGTTAGGGTTTCAAACCCTCATTTTTTGCCCAAATGCAAATGCGATAACCAAGAAACAATGCAAGTTTTGATAAAATGTTGGAGTCGGAGTATAGGAAAGTAGTAAATCCATTAAAAAATGTAGTGTACAACAACAAGAGCCTTGGGTTTCCAAGTGCCACAACAAAAATTCAACAACCAACCAACTTATGCGATGATGGAGATATGTTTTTCTCTTTCAAAAGAGACGTAATTGCATGGTGTTGGTCACGTTGACCCAAGGTTATGCCGAGAGGCATGGGTTCATTTATGTATTTTGTGTGAGGGTTTTTTCTTATAGGTTGACATATATGTTGGTTGTTGTTTTTAAAAGAAAGGAAGTATTTAAAAAAAAAGAAACATTAGGGGCATGAACTATGGCATATGTTATGCCTAGAATTTAGGGTTTTCTAGGTGATTTAGATGAGCATTTTGGAGGGAGAAGCTAATTTTTGAAACTGGCTTGAATAGCTCATTTAGGGTATATATTTGGGCTTGATAGTCAGTTTTAGTGGTTCAATTTTTGATGCATTAGTGTACTCAAGTGAATGTATCTTGTTCCTTGGCATGTTTTTTGCATCTTAGCATGTAACCATTGCAGATTTTTGAAGAAAATAAAGCAAGTGCTCCCATTATTCACATATTTTTCTGAGTTTGGATATCAATCCTCTTCTCTATTTCTGCATTTTGTGTAATGTATTTTATAGCATATATTAGTGAATTAATCCAATTCCTTCTCTAAGTTATCAGAATATAACCTTTTTGCAGAATTTGTATGTCTATTGGAAGATCATTGTTTGTGGTGCAAACCCTAATAGTAAGATCTTAAGGTCAATGTATACATTGAAAAATGAATGCCTATTACAAATCTTAGTAGCATGTGTTATGTTGATCCTTGTTTCAAGTTCTGATTAGCCAGAATACAGTTTGGTGTATCACCGCATTTTATTTATTTAGTTTTCAAGTTATTAATTTTTCTCTTTTCCCAATTAGAGAATCATTCATAAGTGATATACCAAATCCAATAGGAACTGACATCAAATATAGAGATTCCTTACTAATCAGAGGCACCCAAAACTCATGAAGATTTCCATTTTTACCATGAGATATTATTATGCCCTAATGCTTGAGTTTGGGTGATATTTCAAGGCCTTAACAGTTTTTGGAACACCTGGTGGGACTCCTTGTGATACATGAGTAGAATCCAAATAAGGAGTGTAAAAGAGTTTGAGTATTTATGTCTCTCACACACTAGGAGAGGAAGAAATTTGTAGAGATTACCTAGGGATCAACAAGAGATTTCCTTCTAGCCTATAGTAAGAGGTAGAAAACTAGGAAGACCAAGGAAAAGAAGGCTTGAAAGGAGTTTAGCTCTTCCCTCCTACCATACTGAATTGCCATAATTAGATCAAGAGTTTTCTGAAAGTCCTCAAACACTTCAAATTGAAATTTTTCTTGAACAACCAATAGTGGAAGATCAACCAACACCTTCTAGTTCTACCACAGCACCTCCAAGAATGGCTAGAAGGATGCTATTTGTGCCTTTTGATTAGGGCATCCCTTTAAGGATTTCCAATCACAACAACATTCCATTGGCAGCCTTGAAAGGGTTACCATCTTTCACAGGAGAAGGACAATCAAAAAATATAGATCATATTAGAGATATTGCTTCTCTTTGCAATGTTCATCACATCATGGAGGACGATGTAAATTTAAGTTATTGGATGCATCAATGAAGGGAAAGGCATTGGAATCATTCAGAACTCTTTGAGTTGGATCAATTTCTACTTGGGATGCACTAGGTGAGGAATTATCAAAGTTTTTTGAAGATAAATTTGATAATATTTCTTCTACGTTTCCAAAAGAATTAGAATAGAATCCCTATCACGGTTATACATTCTATTGAATATTGATAGGGAGAAACTTGGTAACCTTCTTGAGTTTTATTGAAATCCTATTAGGTCACTCCTAGGACCCCTTAGGGCTTCCTCAATCCACCCTCTACTACTTGGAAAGATACACTTCTTCCCTCTACCAAGAATCTACCTATCTTGCTAGGTTCTCTATTTTTTCCTCTACAAGAACTCTCCACATTTACACCTTCCAAGCCCTCACCATTGGTTTGAGTTGTAGGAGGTCAAGGGATTCATTTCACTCCAATCTTGACCCCAAGATCAGGTCTCAATTTTCCAAGGGCATTCATTTACCAATCAAGCACTAGTTTCCTATGATTTAGGCCTTGTAGCCTTTTTTCCAAATTAGGCCTCCTTAAATCTAGGAAATCACTATCTTAGCCATAAAATTCCAAAGGACCCCCTGAAAGGTTTTGGCAGTTCACAATTATGGAAAAAACCCACCAATATTTTCTAGGTTTCAAGGTCCAACTCTGTCCGTACACCCTGTTTCTGAAATAGGGCTTCTTCCTTGATTTTAGGCTTGATTTGTGTCTTTGACTTTAAAACTTGGTAAGATGATTTCTTGGACAACCCTCTTCATTCTAGTGTACCTACACAACATCATAAATCACATCCATGGCCTTCTTCATTCATGACAACAACCTCTTGCAATTTTACACTATCTTCTATTTGATCTTCCTAACCGGGCTTCTCATTTAGCTCGCCTAGGGAAAGATCTTAAAAATAATTGCATGGACTTTAAGATCTCCTCCTTCTAGATTCTTGAAGCTCCATGGACCTAGTCTCCATCCCCAAGTGGCAATATAGAACCAATGGTGGGAAGTGGAGTTAGGTCCACATCTTTGCTTCTTAGTCATAACTGGACAACAAACTATCTCAAACAAAAGAATTTACAAAACCCAAAAGGAAAATAATTACAGTACAAACTACCTACTGAAAAAACCTTAAAACATTCCCAAAAATGGATTCACATGATCATAGTCATCAATCTAATCCATGCACAACAAGAAAACACAAAAATCCTTCAAATCTATTATACTGTCATTCAAAAGCTCTTGCCTCAAGATCCCAAAATCCGTACAATCACCTCTCTCCCTCAAAATTAGGGTTTTTCCTCCTTATATAACCTCAACACACATGTTCCACTCCTTGGATGGTTTCCAAAAAAAACTTAAACCTCAAAACCTTCTAAGACTAAAAAATGTTGTCAACAACTTTAAAAAGTTGCTAATGTTGCATAGCAACATTTTTACATCTTTTACATATTTCCCCTTTTTAAGAGTTTTGCCACTACCCTGGCCTAACTAACCCTAGTTAGACCTCTTAGGGTATCATAGGACCCTAAAGACATGCAAATAATCAACTTTCCACTTGATCACATCATCAAGTACAAGCCATTAATGAGCCAAAATGAGCTATTTTAACCTAACAAAAACACAAATTTAAAACTAACTTAACCACACTTGGTCTACATGACCTTATTTAATTACAATTCCCTTCAAGAGGGTCTTTAAAAATCTCACACACCAGAAATGACATGAGAACCATTAATCTAACTGGCTTCTCAAGGGTGCTCCTGCACCAAATATACATTCTTTTACTTTCTCAAAAGTTTGAATAGTGACATCTCAGTTATGATTCAATCAATGGAGGGTAATTATTTACCTCAAGATTTTGATATTGCTATTAGAGTAGAGAACAGTCTTATTCAGGTAGGAAAGATAGCTCCTAGGCCACCTATGCCTTTCTTTCCTAGAATTCAGTCTAATATGCCCCTATTAATGAGCTACAAAGTATAAAGGAAAGCCATCAAAAAATTGAAAGCCTATTGAAAACCTTTGGAAATGAGTTGGTAAACCTTAAAAGGTAGAAATCTCAAGGAAATACAATAGTTTATCCTCAAAATCTGTTTGCTAGTTGCTCATCATAGTAGCCTAACCAACCCATTTACCAAGGTAACAAATAGCAGTACCAAGGAAACAACAATACAAATAGGAAGAATTCAAATCAGAGGCCTTATATACCCTAAAACCCTACACTTCTTAATACGGTTAGGGATATTGTTCCAAACCAGAATAACCTTGCTGCTCAATATGAGTGGTTCTATCCTTGTGGTCAGCCTCACAATCAGTCAAAGTGCACAAATGGAGTGCTTAATCAGGCTCTAATGGTTCAAAGTGTGATTGTTTCACAACACGATGCATCCATTAAGGAGACTCACCATCAACCGGATTTAAGTACTTCAAACACTATCTTTCTTAATTGGCAAGAGGACAGATGTTATGGGGTGAGTAATGATTCACCTGTATTAGCAAACACTAGAGCCAAGAAAAGAGCTCTAGAAATAGAGCAATCAGCTATTAAGATTGCTGCTACAACTCAATCAGTACCCATCACTCATGTTTCTATATTGAAAGAACACACCTCTTTTGCAACTAAGGAGGAGCATCAGAAGCACACAGATAAGATCAATACTAAATCACCTCAAAAGGTACATTTTTCTGCTCCTTTTAATATTATTGATAACATGAAGAAGATGAATGTCTCTATTTTTATGTGGGATTCTCTAGCCATTCCTAGGCAAGAAAAATTACTTAAGGAAGAGTTGTCTAAAGGTGTAGTGAGTTTACAACAAGCATTAAAGAAATCTTCAAGGACCATCTTGGCCAATACAGAGGTAGTAAAGGTTCAAGGAACAATAGTAAATAATGGTAAGAAAGTTTCAATTGTTAAGCTGCCTCCTTTTAATTTGTCCTTGATAATTGGTAACAAGTTAGTACATAATTGTATGGTTGATAATGGTGCAACCAACACAGTAATGCCCAAGAAAATTGAATATTTTCATGATTTAAAGTATGAACCTCTTGAGAAGGGAGTGATTTAGTTAGATGGTTCATTAGTCCATACTTTAGATGTTGTCAAGAATGCAAGTTTGACCCTTCATGCTTTCCCAAACTTCTCTATTCCATAGGATATTTATGTCATTGATTTGCCCACTTATTTTTCCCTATGTCTGTCTAGAGATTTTACATCAGAGATAGGTGGCCATGATGATGTTTGAAAACATCCTAATCAACATCCTAGAATTGGGCTCTAATTCTAGGCCAATCAAGCAAATTCAAAGGCCAATTAACCCCAAATTAGAGCCCTTAATGCTTAAAGAGCTTGATAAACTTCTAGATAGTGGAATAATCTTCCCAATCAGACATACATCTTGGGTTTCAAATTTAGTTCTTGTAAGGAAGAAGAATGGGGAGATTAGATTGTGCGTGGATTTTAAAGACCTTAATAGGGCATCTCTGATAGACACCCTCTTCCATCAATGCAACAAATATTGCAATCTGTTTCCTGATCTGAAAGGTTTTCACTCCTAGATGGCTATTCTGGTTATAATCAAGTATTAGTGAAAAGAGAAGATCAGTTTAAAAAAAATTTCACCACTAAATGGTGAATAATGACATAGAGAAGAGTTCCATTTGGTTTATCAAATGTAGGTGCTACATTTCAAAAATCTACAGACATGGATTTTAAAAATTTGATGTACAAGTTTTTCTTAGTTTACTTGGATGATGTTACTATTTACAACGAGATTCCAGATCAACATATAGGTCATTTAAGGCAAGTTATTCAACGATGTAGAGAGTTTAGAATCTCTCTTAACCCTAAAAATATAGTTTTTGCAATACACAAGGGTAAACGTTTAGGGTATCAAGTTTAAAAACAAGGTACAACAATAGATCCTGAAAGAATCCATGCAATTATGGATGTATCTCTCCCAAAACACAAGAAGGGGCTATAAAGATTTATTTTCAAAATTAACTTTGTTGGATGCCTCATTCCAGATATTGCCAATTTGTTTAAGCCCTTAACTACAATGCTGAAGAAAAATATGCCTTTCAGTTGGACTAAGGAGAGAAATTCAAGTTTTGAACAGATCAAACAAGCCCTATCGTCAGATCCTACATTAGCTAACCCTGATTTTTATAAAGATTTTATCCTATATTATTATGGAGGATATGATATTGTTTTAGCTATGTTGGTGTAGAAGAATAATGAAATCTAGAACAACCAGTTGCCTTTTTCAGCAAAGGGATGGATGACTATGAACAAAGGTATAGTTTTGTTGAGAACATGTACTTTCTATTCTTAAATCTTTAAAGAAATTTAAACATTTGGTTGTCAAAAACAAAGTTCATTTAATGGTAGCTCATCCTAGCATTAAGGAGTTCTTGTTAAAAAAAGATGTAAATGAAAAAAGAGCATGATGGATTACCAGAGTTATGGAATATGATGTGCATTTCCATGTAACTAAGATTGTTAGAGGCAAGGGTTTGTGTGAACAAATGGAAGAAAAGGAAGAGATTTCTGAAAACAATAAGGAATTTGTACTACTTCAAGATAATCCTATACTTAATGAGCAACCAACAAATTGGTTGGCTGATATGAAAAGATTTCTAAAAACTGGACAATGTCCACATGATCTTGATAAGGCAAAAATAAGGTATTTCAGATTGCAATCTGTTCCTTATGCTTTGGTTAATGGTATCCTTTATAAGAAATATTTCTCTATAATCATGCTGAAATGTATTGATATTGTTGATCAAAGAAAAAGTCTATCTAAATTTCAAGATGGATCATGTGGAGGACACTTCAATCCTAAGACTATAGCTTGGAAGATCTTAAGAGGAGGCTATTAATAGCCTGATTTTTTTAGGGATGCCCACTCTTGGGAAATAAAGTGTCATAAATGTGCTCTTTTTGTAGGAAAACTAAGGGTAGCAGCATTTCCACTGAAGCCTATTATTGTTGAAAAACCATTCATCAAGTGGGGAGTAGATTTTATAGGCACCATTAACCCTAATTCTAGTGTAGGTCACAAATGGATTTTGACTACTACAGACTACTTTACAAGGTGGACTGAAGCTATTGCATTAAATGAAACAACTAGATCTACTATTCTTAGCTTCTATGAAGATATTATAACCAGGTTTGGGGTTCCTCAATCATTCATTTGAGATAATGCATTGGATTTTTTTTTTTATAGAATAATAGAATGGGCTATTAAAAATAGGATTTATTTAAATAAATCATCTAACTATTAACCTCAAGGTAATGGACTTTCTGAGTCTACTAAAAAAAACTTTATAATGATTATCAAAAGGACTCTACAGGAGAACAAGAGGGATTGGAATTACAAACTCAAGGCAGCCCTATGGTTGGAAAAAATTACACCCAAGAAGATCACTGACAACTCACCCTATGTACTAGTTTATGGTAAGGGAACAAGGTTACTAATTTCTACTGAATTTCCATCCCTACAACTAGATGACTAAATGATTTTTTTTTTGAAGAAGATCCCCTTAAGCTAAGGTTTTCTAAGTTGTTACAGCTAGAAGAGGAAAGGGGAAGAGCCTTGAAGAAAATGGAACTAATGCAAATTAAGACTAAAAGGTCCTTTGATAAGAAAGCTACACCTAGAGAGTTCAAGGAAGGCGACCTAGATCTAAAATGGGATGTGCTAAAAAGTAGACCAGGGCATCATGACAAGTTTGACAAATTTTGGTCAGGTCTATCTGTCATCATTGAATGTAAAGAGAACAATGCCTTTCAGATATCCACCAAAAATGGAGAGAGTTTTCCTATCTAAGTCAATGGGATCTTCCTCAAGCTTTTCTTTGAGGGTTAGTACTTTCTAAATATGAATGTTTCATTTCAATAAGTGTTTTCAAGCAGTAGGTGGCATTAGGTTTGATTTACAATAAAGTGCCTCCAAGGCACAAGGTCAGTTGTAGGTTTCATGAGTCCTTAGTTTAGGCTACACGAGTCTTAGTTTAACTTGCGGGTAAAAGCACAATAATCTGTCACCCCTAAGGACAATTTTGGGCGCTCATTTGCGTCATACTCGGCCGAGTCAAACTCGGCCCAGTCTAACTCGGCCGAGTTTACGTGGCACCGAATGGCGCCTACGTGGCCAAGTCGGCTTGTGCGTGAGCCAATGGGAGGGCGAGTAGGACTCGGCCGAGTCCGACTCGGCCGAGTCCCACTCGGCCGAGTCTACCTAGGTGGCATGCCATGTGGCAGCCAAACCTCCAAAAACATAAAAAATC
>MU227846.1:3187785-3229466 GCA_018584345.1 Thuja plicata
GCAAAGGCCTCAAGAAGCGCTCGTTTCCAGGTTTTCACCACTTAGATTTTATTACAATTTTTTCTCTTTTCATTTTTTTCATTTTTTTCTTCTTTTTTTTTCAAGACTTTTTATAATTTGTTTTGAATTTTTTCTACCAAGGCGCCTGTTTCCAGATTTTCACCATGGTACTTTTTCATTTTTTTTTTAATTTTTTAATTTTTTTAATTTTTTTATATTTTTGGAATATATAAATTTTTTGAGATGCATCAAAGTGCCTATTGCTAGGTTTTCACTAAGATGATCATTTTTTCAGGACATTTTCTGATTTTTAGCATTTTTTGACAATATATCATTTTTTTTGAATTTTTTCAGGATCAATATATGTACAAAAGGATGCCCCCAGATAGAATGGGCATCATGGATAGAACTTCTTCAGGTGCAAAACATTGATGGGATCAGGGAGCTGTTCTCCCTCCTCTGTAGATAGTAAATAAGCACCTATCCCAAAAGCTGTTGTAATAATGTAAGGTCCAAGCCAATTAGGTTCAAATTTACCCTTTTGATCTCTATGCTGTTGATTCTTAGGATTTTCACGTAGGACAAGATCTCCTACTTGGAATTCTCTAGGGTGAACCTTTTTGTTGAAGGCTTTGGACATACACTTTTGATAGACCCTCATATGGTCAAATGATGCTTGACATTTCTCATCTAGAAGATCTAACTCTTGAAGTTTCATGGCGTGGTAGTCTTCATCTATAACAAGACCATGGAGAGAGACTCGAAGTGAAGGAATCTCAACCTCCAAAGGTAACACTTCTTCAGCACCATATGCAAGGGAAAAAGGAGTAGCCCTAGTAGGAGTATGAATACTCGTTCTATAGGCCCACAAAGTTGGATTTATCTATAAATGCCAATCTCTACCATTCTTACACACTGTTCTATGCAAAATCTTAAGAATGGTCTTGTTTAATGCCTCTGCTTGACCATTTCCTTGCAGGAATTAAATAGAGGACCAATGTTGTTTAATTTTGAATTTCTTGCAGAGTTGTTTAAGGTCCTTATTTTTAAACTAGCCTCTATTGTTAGTAATAATCTCAGAAGGAACTCCATATCGACAGATGATATGGTTCAGAATAAAAAGAGAGATTGTCTTGCCTGAGGCAACAAAAAGTGGGACGGCTTCTACCCATTTAGTAAAGTAATTAGTAGCCGTAACGATAAATTTGTGTCCACCTAATGAATTGGGATGAATTCTCCCAACAAGGTCAAAGGCCCAGCGTTGAAATGGCCAATGAGAAATAGAAGGAATAAGTTCCCTACCTGGAGCATATATCAGGTTACTATGCTTTTGTCACTTTTCACATGACTTTGAAAAAGCTACCACATAAACCTGCATTGTAGGCCAATAGTACCCCGCTCTAAGAAACCTTCGTGCCATGGAAAGACCATTGGAGTGTCCCCCACAGATGCCCTCGTGAATGTCAACCAACGCTTGATCAAATTCTTCTTTTTCTAAGCATCTAAGAAGTGTTCCATTGAGACCCCTCATATACAAATCACCAGCGATAAGGGAATGGCGAGAGGCATTTCAAGTAATATTTTGGTGTTCAGATCTGTTAAAGGTTCTAGGTATAATGCCATCATGAAGATATGAGTAAATGGAACCATAACGAGATGATTCATGACCAACAAGGGTACAAATAATATGGCTTTCTTGGGAGTCAAAGATAGGGTGATGTAGCTCTTCCACCAAGAATTCAAATCTTGACACATGTTTCTCTAACTGAAGAAGTGAAGCAAAGGTAGCCATAGCATTAGCAACTTTGTTTTCCGCTCTAGGGATTTGCTGAAATGTGACAAATGTGAAATATCTTTTTAAGGAATCAATCATTTTCTTGTAGGGTACCATTTTCTCATGTTTTGTTTGATATTCATCATTAACTTGGTTGATTATCAGCTGTGAATCCCCATAGATGTGCAACTTTGTGATTCTCCATTCTATATCTATCTTAAGGCCATTTGTTAAAGCTTCATACTTAGCAATATTGTTTGTACATGGGAATAATAATTTGTAAGACTTAGGGATTGTGTACCCATGAGGAGAAACAAACAAAACACCAGCTCCTGAACCGTTTTGCATAAAAGATCCATCAAAGAACATCTTCCATGTTCTTTCAGTCATATACATAAGATGCTCATCTAGGAAGTCAACTTGAATAGGTGCATTATCTTTTAATGGGAAATTATCCAATTGATCTGATATAGCTTGTCCTTTGATTAATTTTCTCTCAATGTACTCTATATCAAATTCTAAAAGTACCATCATCCATTTAGCAAGTCTACCTATAAGGGTAGTCTTACTTAGCAAGTATTTGAGTGGATCTATTTTTTCTATGAGGTGTATAGTATGCGCAAGCATGTAATGTCACAACTTTTGGGAAGCAAACACAACAGCAAGGAAAGCTTTCTCAATGATAGTGTAATTAATCTCATATGAAACAAGAGTACGACTAATGTAGTTTATTGCTCTTTCTTTCCCATTTTCATCAAGTTGAGCTAGTAATGCCCCCAAGGAAGATTCTGTCACTGAAATGTATAAAATAAGAGGTTTCCCTGGGATAGGAGGCATTAAAATAGGAGTATTGGCCAAGTACTTCTTGATTTGATCTATGATTTTTTGACAATCCTCATTCCAAATACATTTGACTCCCTTATGCAAGTTCTTATTGAAGGGTTGTGCTTTATTTGCCAATTGGGAAATAAATCTCCTTATAGATTGAAGATGTCCCTGAAGACTCCTCATTTGAATAATATTTTTAGGAGGTGGCATGTCTATGATTGCTTGAACTATTTCAGGATCCACCTCTATTCCTTTTGCTGAAATAATGAATCCAAGTAACTTTCCAGAGGTGACTCCAAATGCACACTTTTTAGGATTTAACCTTAGTTGAAATCGTTCCATGCGATCTAGAATTACTTCCAAATCACCTAAGTGTGTATCTCTTTGTTTAGACTTGGCCAAGGTGTCATCCACATAATCTTCAATATTCTTATACATCATGTCATGAAAAATTGTTGTCATAGCTCTTTGATAGGTAGCTCCTGCATTTTTAATCCAAAAGGCATAACGTTCCAGCAATAGGTTCCCCATGCACAAGTGAATGCACTCTTTTCTTGATCTTCGGGAGCTATCTTAATTTGATTGTACCCAGATAAACCATCCATCAAAGAATAAATCTCATAACCCGTAGTCATATCCACTATCATATATATATTGAGAAGTGGAAATTCATCCTTTGGGCATGCTCTATTGAAATCTCTAAAATCTGTGCAAACTCAAATGGATTTGTCATGTTTGGAAACTGGTACAATGTTTGATATCCATTCAGCATAGGCAATAGCTCTTATGAATTTTTCTCTGAGGATCTTCTCTAATTCGGTTTTGACTAGAAGAGATATATGAGGATGCATTTTCCTCAATTTTTGTTTAACTGGTTTGACATTTGGAGCTATAGATAAGTGATTCATAATAAAATTAATGTCCAACCCTGCATATCTGAATAAGTCCATGCAAAATCTATCTTCTTTCTCTGTAAGAACTTAGTGTAAGCTTCTTTTTCTGTTGGCGACAAGGACTCAGCCAAGTGCACTATTTGTGGAGCCTCATCTGTATCCAAATTAACTTCTTGTGTTGGCTCAATAAGCACTGAAGAGAGATATTGAAAATAACTAGGAAGAGAATCAAGTACCTCATCCTTAGGCTCTTCAGAGAGGTTTTCACCCTTGGATACATTATTTCTTTTTACTTTTTTTGGTTCTGACACTGCCACATAGTGGTTTTCACCATCAGAACACATATTATTTTTATTTTATTTTCTCTTTATCTTGTGACTAAGGTACTTGATGTCTAGCTCTGTCATGCTGGTAGCCAGTTTGCTGGTGGAAGAGACTACGGGTTCAATGGCATTTAGGTAACAAGCTATCTCATAATCATTTTTGGAATGTTAAAAGCTCAGGTTCTTGATAGTGTTGGGACCAATCAATAAGGTCGGGATGAATAATAGGAAAGTCAATGACTGGTTCAAGGCTATAAATATGAATGATATTATCGCTGGTGACCAAAGAGTCAGAGTCTGTCAAGTATCCCTCTAAGCTACCCAAATCAAGATTCATCCTAACAAGTGTAGAATCATGCACTAAGGAAACATGTGGGTTCAAAACCTCTAATCCTACATGTGACTTGTTGGCTAACTCAGATTGAGAACTATAAATGTGTACAACATCAACATCTCTATAAACTGTTGAGGGCTCAGAAAAGGAATCCCATTCATACTCATTAGAACTTGTATCTAAACTATGACTAGGATGCTTACACCATGAAGGCTTCGGAAATCAAGATTTTGAAGGTCCAACTTCATCAAAGTAGCATTTTCTCTTTCTATTAAATGAGAAAGATTCTTTCTTTGATGCTCTCTCAAAGGATCTTCAATATCTGATTCTTGTTCTAAAGTTGCAGCTAATGCATGAGTAACGGAAATATCTAAATCTCCCCAAAGGAGAGTAGTAGAAGGTACCCAATCTTCACACATATCTTGTTGATTTGTCAAATTATGCTCATACTCTGATTCATCATCACTTTCCAACTTCTCAAAGAGAGGATTGGTATATTTTTTGCATTTTTTAAATCCTAGGCCAACTGCTTTCTTAGAATTATGTCCAAACTGAGCATGATCAAGAGGTTCTGACCTAGCATCCAAATTGTGATTAAGAGGGCCATACCCAGGATAGCCCATATTCTTGACAAAAGTATATCCTCTCCCATAAGCTTTAGGAGAAGGAGAGAAGTTCTCATTGTGCTTATACTTTTCTTCTCGATATATCCATTCTCTAACAAATGTTTCCTCTTTCTCATTTTAAATAGGCCATGATGATTCTACAAATTTTCCAAACAATGTCATTGCTAAAGAGGAAGGCTTCATCTCTTTTCAAGGTTTACCGTAAGACCGAGGTGAAACTGGCAATGTGGTGAGGGAGTTGAGTTGATACCCTCCCATACCAAGGTCTATTGTCTTAAACTTGTCTTTACATTTTTCTAAGGTGGCATCAAAATCTTCTACTTCTCTATTGAGGGGAACATGAGCCCCTACTAAAATTGAATTAACAGATAAAGTATTATCCCCATGTATACAAATTTCTATGTCATTGTAGGGGAACTTAACACATTGATGGTAGGTAGAAAACACTGCTTGCATATCATGAATCCATGGCCTACCAAGTAAGATATTATATGCAAGGGGTCCAACATCAACTATTTGAAACAAAATATCCTTTTGAACAAGGCCAATCCTGACAGGAAGGATGGCCAACCCCTTGGAACTTCTTTCTGCCTCATCGTATGCTTTGATAGTAATTCTTTTTCTCGTATCTATAACTTCTTCAGAATAACCCAATTCTTTGAAAAGACTAAAAGAAAAAATATTAAGCCCAATACCCCTATCTATCAACACATGCCTAACATGGGTTCTATGGATCATGACCTCAATATGAATGGAAAGATTATGCAGATGGCTCAAAGCTTTATCATAATCTTCAAAAAATGTAAGGTCATGAGCGCTAGCAATGTGATTAACCATATTCTAGAATTGATCAATATCTAAGTTATTGGGGACATTTGTCGTACGCAAAGCATCCTCTAGGTTTTGTTTATGTCTTGGAGATAACTCTAAAAGCTCAAAGATCAAAATCTAAGGAGGTGTTCTTTGTAACTGGTCAACAAGATTGTAGTTCGATTTAGCATTGACAATTGGCTTCAAGATAACAGGTTTAGGTGCCACTTGTTTAGGCTTACTGGATTGACTTGTATTGGATCCCTTAATGACAACAAGACCTTGACTTTGGGTAACAACATTAAGGGATTGAGATGAATTTCTAGAGTTGGGACCCCTTAGCACCACAACAGGCTCTCTATCAAAAATGGGAGGAGAGTCTTCATCTAGATCATAACCATAAGGATCTCTTCCACTCATCATGTTAACATTTTCTTCCACAAATTCAAGCATGTTAATAGTATTCTCTGCATCTGTATAAGTATAGTTGATCGCTGCTTTTCCACTCTTAGGTTTAGAGGTTTCCCCCTTTTCATTTTTGCGTAAAGGATCCTTGAATGCTTTGTGATCAGCGTTAGTGTTGAAGCCATCTATGATAATTTGGTCACTGTCAATGAGATCTTGAATGATGTACCTGAGTTTGTAGCAATGTTCAATGTCATGTCCAATACCATTATGAAATAAGCAATAGGATTTCTCCTTCCACCACCATGGTTTCTCCTTAGGTGTACAAAAATCTGTTGCATCCTAAGGACGTATCAAATTGCTAGCAAAAATTTTATTGAAAATCTCTCCATATGTTTCACCAAGTTTTGAAAATTGATGTTTTTCGCTTGTAGTATTACCTTGGTAAGTTGGCTTAATTTCTTGTTGAGTGGATGTATTGAGCTTTGTAGCTTGAATGGTACTAGATAAGTGTAACATAGGTTGATCTTTGTGTTGGGAGGAATCCACAACTCCATCATTAACCACTTGTTTGTTCTTATTCCAATATTGGTTCTTCCCTTTATCCTTGTTAGAATTGTTGTTAGTTTTACTATTGTTGTTGTTATTTCCATGTTTAGTCAAAATTCCTTGTTCTCTCAAAACATCCTCAATTCGGCAAGCGGTCTCAACCATGGTGTCAAATGAATCAAAAACCATTTTATTAACTTCATACCACAATTCAGGGACCAAATTGTTAACAAGAATATCAATCCTTTCATTATCAGGAATAGTTCCAGAATAACAAGAGCACTTTTGTCTCCATCTTTGCAAGAACGTAACAAAGGACTCTCCTTGATTCTTCTTTAAGTTGCATATGTCAAACAAAGTGATATATCTTGAAATATTGTATGCAAAGTGTTGAAAAAATATTTGAACAAGCTCTTTGAAAGTCTTAATAGGAGGAGTTATCTTAGTAAACCATTCCATTGCTTGCCCCCTAAGACTTCGTGGGAATAACCTCATGAGGTAAGAATCATCTTGATGAAACTCAAAGCTAGTGGTATAAAACAATCGCACATGATCATGTGGATCTCCACTTCCATCATATTTGTCATATTGAGGAATTTAAACCTTTCTAGGGAATTCTTTCATGTCAACGCTCTTATCAAAAGGATTAGGACAAATTGAGTCCAATGCGAAAGAATTCTTAGGTGCAGACATCTTGCCTACTTGTTTTATCACTTCATCCATCTTTTCCTCTTGAGATGGATCTTGTCTCTAAATCTTTCTATCCACATCAAAGTTGTAAGGGACCTTAGCCCCATTATCAATTAGACTCTTTAAGATATTATCTTGGTTTTGCTTCACATACTTCTCCACATACTATTGAAAGAATGGTTCTTGTTGCATGTGCATGAAATATTAGGAGGTGCGATCAAAACTCATGTTACTACCTCCATATTGTGAACCATAATGAGCACATTGCAAAGACGGCTTTGAGCTCCTAGGAGGAGTTTGTCTCCTATGATGATCATGTCTAGAAACTCTTCTTCCTCTAGGACTAGGAGATTGTGATGGTGATCTTGAATGTCTCCTACTTCTTGGAGTCCTAGGAGGAGTGGATGGAGGAGAATTATTTCCACCACTAATATGCATATGATTGAATGGACCATGAAGTTGTTGAGCTAAGATCCTAGCTTGCTCCTCTTGAAGAGTTTTCCTTTCCATTTCTATTAAAGCTTGTTTCTCCAAATCTAGATGTTTAATTTTTTCTTGTTTATGAATTTTTTCATCTTGAAAAATCTTCTTTTCATGCTCAATCCTCTTGAGTCTATCACTCATGTAGTTTTTAGATGTTTTAAGAGGTGAGCTTGGTCTTGAATGTTGAAACAAGTTGTTGGTATAAGTTGCATTGATGTGAGCATCGTGAAGCTCAGCTCCTTGTTTCTCATGTTGGGATAACTCATCATCATAAACATGTCTCTTACCTTTCTCTCACTCATCCCTTTGATGTGAATCCAAATATCTTGTTGAAATAAGAGGTGAGGTTGGTCTAGTGTTGTGAGAGGAACCACTGAAGGAAAGAGCATGTCCATTCTTTGCATACAAATCCTCATAACTTTTATCCATGGCTTCCTTCTCTCTTAGAGTCATTGTGTAACTCATATCCATAGAAGAGTGAGAATATGCTAAGGGGATACCCAACTCACTAAGGTGACTCTTGGAATCAAACCAAATCTCTGAAGTATTCCTAGGTGATTGATCAAATATGGGTACTTTTTCCTTATGTCTTTGGCGAGTTTGAACTAAGGGTAATTAGTTAAAAACCACTTGAGGTCATTTTCCTTGATTTACTTGATATCTTGTTGTAACTGGCATGAAAGAAAAGGTAATAGTTGATAGGATTACCCTAAGAAATGTTGGTACCAAATTAGGATAGAGAAGGCATTAGCTTTTCCAAAAGAGATGATAAGATAGAAATTTGAAAATAGGAATAAGCCAACACTACCATAAAGATCTCCAATAATTTTGGGTGAATAACCTAAAACATATGGATCAGGAGGATGGTCTTACCCAAATTATATAAGTTGAGATTGAATTTGTATGAAAGTGGATGGACAAGAGACTACCAAAACTCTCTAGGTGTGTTATAAAAAAATCTAAAGGTTTATCTTTTCAACAAGAATGGTTTCTAGCTCACTAAGCGCCAAGCAAGGTCACTTGTGGAATCAAAGATTTCTAATTCAAGAGGTCAAACACAAGAATCCTAAGCAAAACAAGATTCTAATAGCAGGGTAAGTAATCCAATCTGACCTAGATCAACCTAGAAAACCAAAAATGATAGGTTAAAAAGCTAAACAGATTCTCAGATAGCCGTGCGAGGAAACGCAACAAATGATGCAAGGAAATAGTTTTCTCACGTGAGGAAAGGACACAAAACTTAGATTTTGTGTGTTTTAAATAACCAACTAGGTACAATAACAGATTTTATCATGAACCAAGCATGTAAGACAACAATCAGGGAGTTCAAGCAATCAATGTATTCAAACAATGAGCAAGGGACAAAGCAACCTTGCACATGAACATAGATAGTTTCATAGTAATTCTACTCCATAAGAATGCTACTTGTGTATGTTCTCAAATGTTTTCCAATCACGCACATAGTCCTATGAAAGAAAAAGTTGGTTGCACTATTATTCTTAGTAATGGCTGGACTCTGTAACTTTTTTAATTTCAAGTGGGTGAAATCCAATCCCGGCACACTGAGGTTCTGACACAGTTTGAGAATTTAATCAATCAGGATCTGCTGAGGAGATCTGACAACCCACAAGAAACTACACCCATGGAGATTTCTTCCACAAGGACATTTATATAGCAGTTGTCACTACTATGGAAAAAATGGTTATTACCACTAGAGGTTCCATCCACGTGGTTGACCCAATAAAGTGAATGTCCACTATGGTTAACCCTCTCTAACAAGGAAGACTCACAATATGGACCACATGGGGACTTAGTTTGGATTCAAGGTTTCCAAGTTTCTGATTCTCCCAAAAGGGAAAAGAGCATAATCCTCTAGCCTCTTCACCTCACCAAAACATAGCAAACATGATTCATTGACCCAATAATTTGAAATCACCTCATTCAAGGCTCACACAACAAAAAATGACACCAATCCCCCAAAGAGAGAAAGTATTGCAAAAAGTTGAAGCCCAAACCAAGTTGACCAATGAGGTAAAAACAAAATCCTTCCCTACCTACAAGGGGATCTATCATCAAGAAGAGCTTCGCATGTAGAATAAGTGAATGAAGACCACTCTCTCAAGATCGCCACAAATAGTGCTCATAGGGCCTAATTACTATGTGAAACATATATGCAAGAAAATAAATCTAGGTCCATTTTAGAGCACCAATTTGGAAATGTGATCTATGAAAGCAAGAAACACTCAAACTAAACACATGAGATGTTCATTTTAATTCTCAAAATCCAAATGTTATAGAGATCAATAAAATACCTCAAATCCAATGCAACGTGAATTGTTTTGTTATTTATCTAAGAAAGTCCAAGCAATCCTCACGAACTCTCCAACAAGGAAGACAAGCAAACAAGCAAACAAGATATGCGATGTATATTCAAATTATACAAACCCTAGGGTTAGATCTAAAAATCAATTTTTAAGAGCAATAATAACCAGTAAATAATCCAAATGAAAACTCACATCATGCATTGAACCATGTGAAAAATAAGTGCAAGCTAATGATTAAATACCCTTTTTTTAATTTTGATTTTTGACCTAGTCAACAAGATCTGATTTGTTTGCTATGAATTCTAATCCCAAACCCTAAATAAAAAAAAGAGACCCCTATTAAAAAATAGAGAGATTTCCAAAAAAGTCAGAATTTTAAAAATATCTTTTTGTTTGTGCCCTAGGGAGTCATTTTCCCAAAATAGACTAGTTTTCATAAGTTGACCAAATGAGCTATAATATTGCATCCATATTTAAAAATCAAAGAATGGACCCCATGTATAATTTAAAGAAATTTCCAAAAATGTAAAAATTTCTAAAAAATTCAGTAATTTGCGCTGAAAATTAAGGTTTTATGAAAAATAAAGAAAAAATTATAAAAAATTCAAAATACCTTGCAAAATTCTAATTTTTTTACTGGAGCTTCTCTGATATGTCACCAACCTACAAACAATATTTCAGACTGAAACTCTAAGCCATTTGGGAGATATGATCAAATCATTGAAAATCTAGGGTTTTCATCTCCAAGCAAATCTGCACAAGGGTTAGGCTTGAAAAACATCAATAAAATAACCATATAAAGATTAGAAAATCTGAGATCTGAATAAAATGGAGGAAAATTAGGAGCATCATGCCCCATGGTGGGCACCAAAAATGTGTGCTAAAATGTTGACATACTTCTATGAATCATTCCATCCAAGGTTGCTTAAGAATGAGGCCTCATATATCGATCCATAGCTCTCTAGTCATGGAGTGCAAAGGTTTGAAATGGAGGCCCTTAGATTTGACCTAGTTAGTGCCTATGCAAGTACACCATGAAATGAGAGGTTCAATGCATGAAAATGAAATCTACTCTATATGATAACAATAGATGAAAGAAAATTAATCTAAATGATAACAATGCATGATTAATCTATAAAATAAATACAAATGCAAGTTTAATCTATGAAAATAAACATGAATCTAATCTACATGAGGAGCCATGAATGCAAGAAGAATGAAACAAGAAGAGATAAGTTGCAATATCCAAGCCAAAGTGCTCAAATGCTCCTCCAAAATTGCTCTCCAAACCTGTAGCATAACAATACTATGAAAAAGATGATGTGAAAATGAGAAGGAGAGGTCTCCTTTTAAAGGAAAGTGAACGATTGAGATTAAGAGGCAAAAATCAAAGGCTATGATTAAGAGGCAAAAATCCCACCACTTAGGAGGATGTGATGAAAAAGGGATTTTATTTACTTTTTCATTTAATTTATTTCCTTTTTCAACAAATAAAGTGCTTTAAGTGGGGATTTTTATTTATTTAATTAAAGAGGGGTTTTCTTTCAATTAAATAAATTAGAAGAATTTTATTTAATTAAATGGGAGGAATTAAATTTAATTAAAGAAGAGAAATTTTATTTAATTAAAAGGGAGATTAAATCTTTTAATTAAATAAGATAAATTTTCTTTAATTAAAAGGGAGATTAAATCTTTTAATTAAATAAGAGGAATTTTATTTAATTAATAAGCTAAAAAATCAATTGAAGGAATATTTCTCCAAATCCAAAGGATCTAAGAACTTTGATCAATAAATCCCAATCCACCCGATCATAGGCCTTCAAAAGATCCAACTTAAGGAGGAAACCAGAATTAAGAGAGACCTGGGTAGACTGGATGATCTCATGAACCTTCAAAATCAAATCAAGAATCTGCCTGCCAGGCACAAAGCCACTTTGTTGTGGGGAAATAATCTGAGGAAGAAGAGTCAACAGATGAGAGGTAAGGAGTTTAGAAAGAATTTTGTACACTGAGTTGCAAAGGTTGATTGGTCTAAAAGAATCCACCGAATCAGCACCAGGCTTCTTAGGGATCAAAGCAATAAAATTCACATTTATCTCTTTAAGCATGGTTTTGAAGCCAAAGAATTCTTTGACAGCATTGTAGATGTCCACTTCAAAAATATGCCAAAATTTTTGGAAGAAAAACATAGGAAACCCATCCGGGCTAGGGGATTCGTCACCTTCAAAAGAGAACACCGCCACCTTGATTTCTTCCTAAGAGGGAATAGCTATAAGAGCACGATTAGTTGAATCATTGATAATGGAAGGAATGTTATCAAGAAGCACATTCTGATTCACCAGATCAAGATTATGATCTTTAGAAAGTAAGGAAGAGAAAAAATTGATCATAACCTCAGAAATATCTCTATCATTAGAAATTTCCCTTTCCTCCACTTTAAGTTTTGAAATTCTTATAGAAGCTCTATGTTTAGAAGTAGATAAATGGAAGAATCTTGTATTCTTATCTCCACCTTTGAGCCAGATAGACCTTGATCTCTGCCTCCAATAATCTTCTTCCTTAGAAATAACATTATGAGTTTTAACCAGGATGCTTTCCTCTTTGTCCCTCAGTTCCACCGTCAATCCAGTCTTTTGTATAGTTTCCTGAATAATATCAAGATCTTTTTAAAGCTGACTTTTAGTTTTAAAAATATCACCGAAAATAGTTCTGCTCCATACCTTAGCATTTTGTTTAACACTGAGAAGTTTCTTAACCACTCTAAACATTGCAGTGCCCTGGATCTTAACCTTCCACCTGTCTTTAATATTCTACTCCATCTATGGATGGTCCACCCACATGTTTTCAAACCTGAAAGGTGGGTGACCCTATTTAGTAATAGGATTTGCATTGAAACAAATAGGGAAGTGGTCAGATCTAATATTCAAAAGAGAGGATAGAAGACAACCAAACTTATTTAACCAACAACCACTAATCAAAGCATGGTCTAATCTAACTTAAATGAGGTCTCGGCCAACCCTTCTATTAGACCAAGTAAAGTTAACACCCTTAAGCTTCATATCAAACAAAGCTTGTTTGTTAATGAATTCCATAAGCTCCACTCTCCCATCAAAAATATTCTGGTTACCCACTCCACCAGACTTCTCATTGCCTTTTATAGGGTAGTTGAAGTCCCCAATGATCAACCATGGTAGATCCAAGAAAGCTTTTCTATGGTTATCAATTTTCCTTGAGAAAAGAGATCTACCAGTTTTGGTATTGGGGGCATAAATGGTAGTAGCAACCCATTCAAAATCTAGCTTAGGATGAAGAAAATTTATACTAAGGCAATTAAGATCTTCTAAAACCATAGAACCCCTAACATTATTCAGGTTCCAAAAGACAGCAACTCCACCCAAGGCCCCTTCAGAGCTGAAGCTAGCAACCCCGTTATTTTTAAAAATTCTTATTTTTTCCACCTTCTCTTTACTCATCTTAGTTTCTTGAACAAAAATAATATCATGTTTATGATCTCTTACCACATTCCTGAGAATGTCTTGTTTATGAGGAGCATTCAACCCTCTTATATTCCATGAGATGAACTTCATTTTTTTAACCGAAGTACAGGTTCCCTGAATAGTATGTTGCTTACCATCCGCAATGTCCTTTTTGATTTCTCTTTCTCTGACTTCTCAGTTAGTGTATCTGCCTTGGGTCTTTTTATGAGAACCAAACTCTACTTTTAGTTTGAGTCCTCCATCAGCTTTACTTCGAGTAGTGACTCGCTTAGATCCAAGAGTGGTAAATTATTTATTCTTCTCTTTCCTTTTCTACTACTTCCCTTTATGAAAAATCCAGGTTCCTGTCCCATCAATGGGTTGCTCTATTACAACTAGATCTTCATCACTACAACCCAAAAAGGCATTAAGAATAGATGATGAATCATCTTCATCAATTTTTAAGATCTTCAACAAGAACTTTGTCCTTTGATGGTCTAAGACTAAAAGTCTCTTCTTGAAAAGGGACCAACACCACCATTTTTGCAGATTCCTCATCAAAAGGACCCCTACTAGCTAGGTTCTCAGGGGTTTCACAGGGATCAAGGGTCTTCTAGATTTTCTCACTTGATTCAACCTCCTTATAAAAGACTGCTACAAAATCTGGGACATGTGATATCGGATCATTAATTTCACCCTCCTCCAACATAGGAGTCTTGCTAGATTCCATTTTCTCCTAGGGAGATTCATTGTTACTGTTGTTGTCACCTTTAACCTCCTTCCAAACTTGTCTAGAGGTCATTTTAGGTTTCGACATAGATGGCAGGGAAACCTTAGGAGTTTTTTTTGGACAATGTTTTGCCTAGTGACCCATTTTGTGACAAACAAAGCAAGAAAATAGGAGCGATTCAAAGGTTACCTCTTGCTTACATTGACCCAGTTTAGATTTGATATTGATAACCAAATGTAGATTCTCAAGCTGGACAAGATTGACACAGATCCTAGCAAAGACTAGTCTGTTCTTGGCTTTGCTAGTAACAGTGATATTTATATTTATAATAGTGATATACACATAATAGATAATAGATGATAATAATGTTTTTTCTATAAAAAAATGTCAGTAATGTTGTTGTAAGGTGGTGAATAAAGAAAATAGTGCTATCAAATATAAGTTATGCATATACAGTATAAGTTAAATGATAGCGCACATGACAAAGAAAGGATACATTATTGTGTCGGGTAGCTAGACATAGTAATGTTCATGGGTATCACAAGCCCATGCTCAAAACCCATGAACAACCATTCTTAGTGGAGTCAAAAGGACCCTCATAATAGTATTATACACTTATAACTATCAAGGCAAGGTGGAGTTAAGATAATGGAAAATTTTAGATAGTTTTAATAATGTCAAGCCACAGTTAAAGCCACCCAACAGCTAGAAGGATATCCTGTGCAAATGCTATGATCACTGTCGACAATAGACAAGAAGACCAGACATTATAATTTTTTTAAACATGTTTTGTTAAAATACAGTCAACAGTAAAGACAACTAATGAAAAGGAGTGATAACATAGATGTAACTACTACCGAAGGCATGTCACAAGCAGAGTGTTAAGATATAGTAACAAAAAACTATTTAATATTGAGCTTTCAATGCTAAGCTACAATTTGAATAGAGGTTGTAAAGAAAAATAGAACCTAAATCATTGTAGTGAAATAAGGAAAAGCATAGATTTTCAACAGTGCAGCTCAAACTTTCATTTACACTGTGAAATTCTACTACAAGTTCAACAACGACATTAATAGCTAGAAGAGTGAAAAGAAGATAGAAATATCACTTGACTTGAGTTCAGTGGTTGAGATGCAAGAAAAAAATGTCACTGATGTAATGATGTGGAGCTTGAGTACAAAAAAAATGCAGTGAAGAACTCTTATTCGAAACCCCGATCTTAGATCAAGTAGAAATAACTCAAGGTATAGAGCCAGAGCTCTATGTTTAAACCCATGTCAAGAGCCTGAGCTCTTTGTTCAAATGAAAATTTCAAGTTTAGGAGTCTGAGCTTCAAGCATGAACACATTTACCATATTCAAAGATGGAGTAAAGGCATAGTAATACAACCAATTCCATGCCAAAATCACAAAGTAGGGGCTTCAAATTGACAGCCCAAGTCCCATTTCATGGTGGAACTCCAGCTCAAAATACTGATGACAGAGAAGCAGTGAAAATCCAAAATTATCGCCATAGTTACAACATGAGCGGTGCCATGAGTTTGGATTTCAAACCCTCATTTTTTCCCAAAAGCAAATGCGGTAACCAAGACACAATGCAAGTTTTGATAAACTTTTGGAGTCTGAGTATAGGAAAGCAATAAATGCATTGAAAACTACAGTGCACGACAATAAGAGCCTCAAGATTCGAAGTGCCACAACAACAATTCAATGACCAACCAGCTTATGCCATGATGGAGATATGTTTTTCTCTTTCAAAAGAGATGTAATTACATGGTGTGGGTCATGTTGACCCAAGGTTATGCTGAGAGGCATGGGCTCATTTATGTATTTTGGGTTAGGGTTCTTGATTATAGGTTGACATATATGTTGGTTGTTGTTTTTAAAAGAAAGGATGTATTTTTAAAAAAACCAACATTATGGGCATGGACTATGGAATATGTTATTCCTAGAATCTAGGGTTTTCTTGCTGATTTAGATGAGCATTTCGGAGGGAGAAGCTAATTTTCAAAATTGGATTGAATAGCTCATTTAGGGTATATATTTGGGCTTGATAGTTAGTTTTAGTGGTTTAGTTTTTGATGCATCAGTGTGTTCAAGTGAATGTATCATGTTCCTTGGAATGTTCTTTGCATCTTAGCATGTAACCATTACATATTTTTGAAGAAAATAAAGAAAGTGCTCCCATTATTCCTATATTTTTTTGAGTTTTGATATCAATCCTCTTCTCCATTTCTGCATTTTGTGTAATGTGTTTTATAGCATAGATTAGTGACTTAATCCATTTCCTTCTATAAGTTATCAAAATTGAACCATTTTGCAGAGTTTGTATGTCTGTTCGTGGATCTTTGTTTGTGGTGCAAACCTTAATAGTGAGATCTTTAGGTCAATTTATACATTGAAAAGTGAATGTCTATTACAAATCTCAGTAGCATGTGTTATGTTGATCCTTGTTTCAAGTTCTGATTAGTCTGAATCCAGTTTGGTGTATCACCCCATTTTATTTATTCAGTTTTTAAGTTATCCATTTTTCCCTTTTCCCAATCAGAGAATTAGTCATATGTGATATACCAAATCCAATAGGAACCGACCTAGAATCTGGAGATTCCTTCCTAATCATAGGCACCCACAACTCAGGAAGATTTCTATTTTTACCATGAGATATTATTATTTCCTAATACCTGAGTTAGGGTGATATTTCAAGGCCTTAACACATCTTTCATCACAATATGAATGCATTGACTAGTTGAAAAGATTTTAAAATGATACTTTCAAGTTTTGAAAAGAAATTTATCATAAAATTTGGCTTTACTAATGTCATTCAATTCATACTAGGCCCTTTATAATTAATGACAGTTTCCTTATTTTGTAATCAAATTTCTTTCAAATTCATTTGGATATAAAAAATTTAGCTAAGTTGTCACTCCTTTTGATGGTTCTTAACCAGGGTATGATTAGGTAACACATTAGGTCCTTTGTCATCTCTCCTTAAACACAAAATAACATAGATTTCAATGATAGAAACCAATAACAGGACCCACCCAATCATATTTATAAGATGATTCTAACCAACATGAAGGTATGAATTTTTAATAGGAATCAGAAAAGAATTATTCCCTATATAATTGATGGTCTAACCAGGCATTTCACCTAAACATGTAGCTTCTATATTACTTCACTCAAATCCCATATTTATTGTAGTAATCAGAAAAAAATTGATATTGAATAAAATCCTCATTATAAGATAAAATAAAGAAAAAATAATTTCCTCTCTCAGTAGGTAAAATTTCTTTAACCCTTTGAGTGCATTGGTGAAAAGAAATGTAGCACCAATCTTGGGAGGTTATACTAAGATGAGCCATGAAGTCTGCAAACTTATTCCCTTTTGTCAGTGTGTGATGGATTTTATATTTATTGAAAGTGGCTAACATCCTATTTCAATCCTCTAGAAGACATGAAAGGTACCATAGATAGGCATCAATTCCCTATAGATTTTCCATAATCAACTTTGAGTCTCCTTCTATGATGACTTTTTCATAGTTCAAGTCCTTAATGCATTTAACTCCATGTTAGGTAGAAATAGCCTCAGTTCTATTATTGGATTTAACACCCAAGTTCTTATAGAATCCTTCAATAAAAAAACCCTTTCCATCCTTTAATAAGACCACCAACAACTAAAATCCAAGGATTCCCCTTGTCACAACCATCAACATTACACTTAATCCATCCCTCCTATGGAGGAATCAATTTACTTAACTTCCTCCTCATAATACTTATACAATTGATATTTAGAAGGATTTGATGTATACCCCATTTCTGTTTTATCCTCAACTCTTGAATATTGGGAAATATATTCCCTTTTCCATAGAAAATAAAATTTATATTTACCATAACTTGTTGTTTGATTATCTGGAATAGACAAATTTACTTATTTTCTAGTCTCTAAAAATTCTATTGTTGCACTCCTTCTAGATATTCCAAGAAAGGAAAGGATGAATTGGAGACCATAGATTCTTTATTATTGGATGATTAAAGAGAAATAAAATCCATTGATCTATAAGTCTACTAATAGAGTTAGGGCCAACCTAATAAATATCAATAAGGGAGAAAACCTTTTTCCAAACATTTGTTACATAAGGGAAATGAATAAGTATATGATCTATACTTTCATAGTCAAACAAGCATGAAGCACATCTATTCACCATAGAAATCCCCCTTTTATTAATATTGCCAATGGTAAGGATCTTCCCATGGAAATGAATTCACCATAAAAAAATTAATCTTAGGAATAAGATTAGGTATCCAGAAAAGTTTCCACATCATATTGTTCTCTTCTCAGTTCTACAAAGACTAGTAAGCCAATTTGGTAGAAAAGAACCCAAAAGGGTTATGTTTCAAAGCCCATTTATCATCTCTCAAATTTTGAAAGAGAGAGTAGTCTAGTAAGAGAGGAGTCAAATTATTGATTTCATCCTTTAACTATTTGTTAATTTGTGTAGGTATGCCATCACTTATCCTAAGATATTCTTGAAAATCCTTCCACTTTTCTTTTCTATCTTGCCACAAGATATAGTTACTCACACAATCTCAATTTTTGGTTATGAGTCAACACCTAACATTATTGAGGTTATAAAGATCAATAAGGGGCTTATCTTTGTCCAAAATATCCTACCAAAATTTTGAATTTTTACCATCCCCGATAATCTTCCTACTAACATATCTTAATATATTCTTGACATGAAGAAGGCTTCTCTACAACAGGGATATAAGGTAGTACTTGGTTCATGTAAAAAGAATCAGATGTTCTGTTATGGATATATTTAGCTCTAATAATTCTGACCTAGTCATTTTTATCTTTAATTATCATCCATCCAACTTTAACAATCAGAGCTTTGTTGGAAGGTCTCACCTTTCTCATACCAAGTCCTCCAGTTCCTTTCAGGGTGCAGACTTTGTCCCATTTGAGTAACATTATTATTAATTTGTCCTCAGTACCTATCTACCAAAAATTATTTTGAAGATTCTCTATATTATCAGTGACTAACCTAGGCATTTTAAAAATTGAGATTAATTAAACATGGATATTTTGGAGACATGCTTTAAGGAATTGAATCTTTCTTGCTTGGCTTAACAATTTCCCCTTCCACTCAACCAACTTCTTCTTAAACCTTTCAATAAGATTCTTCTAGTATGTTGCAGGAGGAAACTTAGTAGAAATAGGGAGCACCTTCATATCCCATGACTTTCTTAATCTATAGTTGAAGAGCCTCATCGACATTAATGAAATACAACTTACTGTTTTGATAGTTAATTTTCTATCCTAAAAACTTCACATATTTATCAAGGATTGCATTCCAATTTAGAGCTTCAGATGTGTATGATTCACCAAAAATAATGGTATCATTAATATGTAAATTTTGATGGAAGAATGATTGAAGTTGTGAGGCATCCTTTATACCTTTCAACAGATTGGTTTTGTTATTTATTTGGATATTACGCCCCAAAACTTTAGGAACAATAATGAATAAGTAGGGGATAAGGGGTCACCCTATCTTCAGCCTTATCTAGTTGAAAATAAACCATTAGGAGAGCTATTAATAAGATTAAAGTATATGGTGGAGGTGACACAATCTATTATGATTTTAAGGAAACCACCATTAAAATCATATTTATTAAGAAATTCGAAAAGGAATTTACAATGAACTCTATCATATGCTTGAGATATATCTAGTTTTAGTATCATACCTTGTTTTTTATTGGCTTCCATAGAGTGGATGATATCATGGGTAATTATAATCACATCAAAAATATTCCTTCCTTTCACAAAGCCCTTTCAATTATTGGAGATGAGTTTTAAAGAATATCCTTCAGGCTATTAACCATCACATTAAAAAAAAAATGTGTTACAATGGTTGATGGTTCTATATTTTGTCATTTCCTATGCTTCGACCACTTTAGGTATAGGAAAATGAAGGTAGATTTTATCTGCAGGAATAGTCTTCCAGTCCTAAAGAATTTGTGAGAAAAATTGTATATGTCCTCCCAAAAATTCCCTAAAAATATTGGAAGAGGGTATGAGGGAAGCCATCACAGTAGCGAGATTTAAAATCCCCCCCAAAACAAAAAAAAAAAAACATTTCTAACTTCTTGAAAGTTGACTTTTTTTGCAAGATTCCTATTATCCTAATTAGCAACAAGGCATGCCATAACATCATACATACCAGCAAGGTCTTAAAGAGTATCATTGGACTTTCTTTTGGAATCTACAAAGAGGCTCAAAACAAGATTAGGTATTTCTTCTTCTTCGTTAGTAAAAACTCCATTTGGGAGCTGAATTTTTTATTTTGTTTCTACTTCTATGTTTTAGTGTTTACTGGTGAAATAATTTAGTATTTTTATCTCCTTTAGTTTCTCATTGTATCTTTTATTTTTGTTTCCAAAAAATTCTTCTTCTTTGTTGAGTTTGATCCATTTATCCGTCAGAGATCTCTCATCTTGACATGTGGCCTCTTCTTATTCAGCTTTCTCTATTTTGTTTTGGATATCTTTAAAATCATCTGCCACCTATTTTTTCCCATCAAAGATTTTTCCAAATGAGGTTCTATTCCACCCTTTAACATTTTCTTCATAATTATAAGCTTATTGATAACTTTGATCATAAAGGATCCAACACATCAGGTGTTCCATCAATTTTCCAAGAGATTATGAAAGCCTGGATGAGTATTCCACACAATATCATATTCAAAATAAAATGGGCCTTTTTTCCTACCTTCATCCCAATCAACGATAAGGGTGTTATGGATAGATCTGGTTTTAGGTTGAGAAGTGAGAGTGAAGTCTACAAGATTCATCTATTTAGAGGATAATAAAAATTTGTTGAGTCTAACTTGAATAAGGTTTTTCCCTTACCTTCTATTGGACCAAGAAAAGTTTGATCCTCGGAGCTCACTATCAATCAACCCAGTACCTAAGAGAAAATCCACCAAGTCTACCATGATTTCATTAAATTCTTGAGATCCTCTAGATTTCTCATAGAAGTAAAGAGTTGAATTAAAGTCACCTCCCACCATCCATTTAATAGAAAGGCCCCCCAAAATAATAGAGGCAAGGGAGTGCAATTAAGTTCCTCTAGAAGATCTCATTTTGGGATCATACACATTTATCAATTTCCAAGAGATTCTAGAGTTTAAAAGTTTGAAAGTAACAAGAAAGCTACATTTTGAGGATTGGAACAAAGTACCTAAGACTAAATTAGGATTCCACAAGGTATCCATACCACCTAAAGAACCTTTTACATCACTAATCTCCCATTTAGCTGTAGGCAAGATATTATTAATAATCTTCTTGAAACCCTCTTTTTTCATTTTATTTTCTTGTAAAATTAGAATGTCCATTTTATATTCCTAAAATAACACATTTCAACATATGTTGACTGATATAGATATTTAAGTCTCTCATATTCCAAGATAATATCTTCATGACAAACTAAAATTTTAGAGAAAACCTAGCCATGGATTGGTCTCCTACTCCTACCAAAAGTGGTTGTCTCATTTCTTCTTCTTTTAAAAAGTAGAGAATCCATCAATAGTCCTTTGTTACATTCACTACATCCTTTTCTATTTATCTTTCTCTACTCTCCCTTTGTGTTGCCCTACCTTGCTTGGATTTACAACCAACAGTTAGTTTTTGGTTCTTTTTTCCCTTCTCTTCAACTAAGGTCCAAATTGATTCCAAACCCCATATTCATTCCCCACCAGACATGAGGTGGTGAGGTTGAGGAGAACCCCAATAAGGATAATTTATCCCTAAGAATATAATATTTGAGTAGATGGTTAGTAGATTTTTGAGTTATTAAAGCATCACTATTCTCTTTATTGCACAGGGCCTCATAAGAAATAGTAGACTCTCCTGTAGAAATATTTCCCAAATAATTATTTGGTTTATAGGAAATATGGATCTCATGGGAAGAGACCAAAATATTGTTCCGCTCACTCATATTTAATCTATTGATATTTAAAATCACCCTTTTCACTATATCTTCATGTAGATTAACAATAATAGGAGCCTTCTTACCTTCTGCTTCTCTTTCTTCTACATTTGACATCTCTTTGTTATCTTATTTATTAAAATAAATCAAATATTATTTGTTAAAAAATCTAGAAAGGAAGAGACTATTGGACATAACATTGAGTTTCACACTTTCTTTAAGTTTCCAATGTGAGGCAACCCATTTTGTAAGTTGGTCAATAGAGGGTCTAAATGAAGGAAACTTACCCTCCAATGAAAGCTCCAACTTAAAATTTGAGTCTCGCAATAGTTCATCAGGGACATGAATCACAGCACCATTGACCTTACAAGGAGTCTCATTCTCAAGAAGAGAAGTAGAGTGCCTCATTTTAGCTGGATGGACACTCAACAACTTGTCAAAATATGAAGAAGGATTTGTTAGAATTACTGGAATGATGTACTGAGAGGGAGGGGTGAATCAGTACCTCAAACTTTTTATGCGATTGGCCCATTAACCTTTGTGTCACCAAATTTGTATATTCACCTATCTATCTATTCATATTTCTTTATGTATGTGAAATCATAACATAAGTTCTTTACATGTGTAAACATTCAAGAAACATACATGAAAGTAAATAACACATAACACAAGATATGATATCACAGAAAACTCCTATTAGGAAGTGTATAGTCGTAAAATGGAAGCACTTCCATTGTAGACATGTTTAGCCTTCTGAGTAAGTGGTTTGGGGTCATGAAAAGCGCCTTGAATGGGTTCCTGATATTGACATGGCTTCTCCCCTATTCTGTCTCTCTTTCCACTCTTGTTTAGCCCGATATCTGCATTCTAGACTGCAGACTGGTGATTCTGGGCTTCAGGGTCAGGGTCAACCTTTCAGGTCTATGTCAACCTTAACCCTAACCTAGGTCAGGGTCAACCTTGACCCTAACCTAGGTCAAGGTCAACCTCGACCTTGACCTAGGGTTTAGATCTTGGGGTCTCACAATTTTTGGAGGTCGGCCTTTGCAAAAAGTTTTTCCTGCTTCCGGGTTGGCTGTTTCGGGTTTCAAAGTGTCGATTCCTAAATTATATTTAATATAAGTCCTCTCCTAGGGATAAAGGCTTTAATGGGAATTTAATCCTCCTATGTAGGCCTCCTTAGAATATTGTGCCCTAATTCCATATAAAAGGGAAGCTTTCTCTCTCATTTTCTCTAACCATCATCAAGAAAACGAAGTCTTCTAATTGTGATCAAGCATTCTCAAACTATCTTCAAGTGCAATTCAAGAAAGAATTCAAGAAATATTTCAAGCAAGCATCCATCCATCCTCAAGCATTCTAGCATCCATTTTCATGAAGGAGATCCATTGGAGGCCATTGAAGGATTCAAGCTACATGGTGCCCTTTTGGTGATCTCTCCATCTACCTTCTTCCAAGCCTATTCCAAATTCAAGAACCCATTCAAGACTTGGTGTTGAAGATCTATAAGAAAGAGATTGAAGACATCCTACCTTTGTACATTCCACATTTTGAGGTATACTTGTGGATTCAAGGATTTGAATTTGCCACAAGGATCTTTTCAAGAAAGGTGAATTTATGCATTTACTTTGTCCATTTCTACAATTTCAATTACATATATTTGAAGTTAATTCCAAAACTGAGGTTTGACCAAGGAAAACCCCACCCCCACAAAAAAAAATCTCCTTTTTCTTGCAGGTATAGGTACAGAACAGTTGATTTGAGACTAGATCTGGATACCCTTTTCGACAAACTTCTTGGATTCATGAACAGAGTCACTTTCAGATTTGTGCAGGTCAGGGATGACATTATTGGGTTAGGGTTGACATTTGTGGGTCAAGGTTGACCTTTTTCATAAGATGACATCATAATGGAAAATGATTTCTAGGTTTTGTTCATCTCTACGTTCCAGTTCCGGATCATACTTCAGTTTTTCCAGAAACAACCTACAGACCTCAGAATATAGCGTTCTTTGATCTTCACTATTTTAAGGTTGGTACTTCATCTCATCCATTTCAATTCCTAGAACTATCATATACATTCCTTTCTAAAATGGGAATTTAAGATCTTTCTTCTTTGCTCTCATTTATGAATGGATGATTCATTTGTGCATTGATCCTTCTTTTGGGTTAATCAATTTAGATCTTTCATTTGTGCATTTGAGGTTAAAAGGAACATCTTATCTTCCCCAAACATCACACAAACATCTACCTTTTCAAATGTGACATCTTTTCTTATGTTACATTTTGGTGAACCCGCAATAGACAACTCCTTCTTTTTGCTATTATATTTGCATTTTATGTTAGATCTTACATGTAGATTTCTTTCATGCTCTTGCATTTATATTTCAAAAATAAAACTCACAAATTTCTTTAAAAATACAAAAACATTTACATATTTCAGGCTCGTAGATTTCATTTGAATGCATTTGGATATATTTAGATCTATTTTCCATGCATTTCTTTATCCATTATCATGTTGCACAAATTGTTTCAAGTATTTTTCAAATGCTTTATTGATAGGGATGATAGTCCTCCTATTTGGGATGAACCTTTAGATTTGGATGTTGATTATTCTCTTCCCCATGAGGCCATTGTGGGTGATTCTACTTTTTAGGATGAACCCTTGGATAAAGACATTGATTTATCCCCTCCTTGTGATGATGCTTTTATACAAGAGGCTGATTTATTAATGGATGACATATTCATACATGAAGATGATTCTTTTTCTAAAACAAACTCCCCTTATATAGACATTATATATGCCTTACCTCCATTTGGGATTCCTTCTAGTGATGAGGCATTAGTGGGGAATGATATGAATTCCCTTAATGCTCTCCCTCTTAGTGATGATCTTATGGAGAATCAACCTCCTATTTCATTTCCTCCTAGGATGTCGTCTTTGCTTCCTTCTTGTGAAAATATTTGTAGTGTTTATACAGCTAACATGGTTTATCCTAAACCCTTGATGACTATTAGAGGTTGTCCTCGCATTACTATCAAAGGTAAACCTATGGAGTCTTTCAATGATCAAGATTTGATAGCTCACACCTATTGTACAAGGAGTAACACTCAACCTAATCCACTGGTTCCTACTTCTTTACCACCTTCTCAATGCATTCTTCCTCCTCCACCCCATCTTCCTAGCATGGAGTATGATTTGATAAACCAATTACACAATACCCCTGCCAAGATTTCTTTATGGGAGCTTCTTCAAACTTCACCTACCTACCATGAAGCCTTGCAAAAAGCTCTATCAACTCTTCCCACTCCACCTCCTAATCAAGAGAAAATCAATGCCTTCTTACAATGCATGCATGTTACCCCGGGTCCTTCTGACATTGTATTTAATCAAAAGGATTTACCTTCTCAAGAAGTTCAGAAGCAATATGATGCCCTTATGGTTGTTGTTACTATCATTAAAAGTATCATTCATAGGACCTTTATTGATAATTGATCTAGGCTTAATATTTGTAGCATGTCCATGCTCAAATCAATTAAAGATGATCTTTCAACTATTCAACCTAATAATAATCCTATTCGTGGCTTTGATAACATTGATAAGAACACTTTGGGCATCATTACCTTACCTATTATAGTAGGTCCAGTTATCCTAAATACTCCTTTTCATGTTATGCTTGGACCTCTTAATTATAACCTCCTCTTGGGTAGACCTTGGTTGCATGAGATGCATGTTGTTCCTTCCACCCTTCACTGTAAAGTCAAATTTATTCACAACAACATAGTGTATACACTTCATGCAGATGATGTGCCAAATCCTTGTTTGAATATTCCAACCCACAATAATCCTATTCCTAATAGTAATCCTTCTTCCTCTAATGCTCTTCCTGGAGATTATTCGAGAGCCCTTAATTTTTATCCTACCTTTATTGGAGAATATAATGTTTCTAATCTTGATTTTATGAAGCCACAAAGAGAGTTTGAACAATGAGTATTTACTTTTACTTCTAATTACCTTCATAATAACTTTGTCACTGCTTCTACCCACTATGAATCTATCAAACCTACTAATGATGACACAGTGACTACTGAAATTCCATTGAATCCTTCTGATATGGCTTCTCATTATGGTCCTGGTTATCATTTACTAGTTAAAAAAGGATTCCACAGTCAAGGATGTAGTAAGCATAAACAGGGAATTCAAATGCCCTTACAGAATGGGGGGCATGAGCATTCTTATGAACACATCAATAAAAACATCTCAAATAACACTTCAAAACATGATGAACCTATGAAGTAATTTGACCAAGAAGTTCTTTTTCCTAAAATCCTTCGTGCTAAGATGATTGCTAGACCTAAATGCAAAAAGAAATGTAGTCCACACTTGAAGATTCTTCCTTTTTGTTTCTATCATAGATTTCATGATCACTCTACTAATGAATGTCAAGCTTTACATTATAAGGTTAGGTAGCTCATTGATAGTAAAGTTATTTATTTAACATGTGGCAATGAGTTATATTTCAATCCTATTTTCTCTAAATAACATTTATGTTTCTATTATGGAACTCCATATTATGTAAACAATGTTAGCCTAATATTTGGGGGCTTGTTGTATTTCATAGTATTGTGAGTGATATAATAGGTCCCCTTTCATTCGTGTTCCCAAGATTGGGGGCCAAGGATGTCATCTCCTTCTTTTTTGTCTTTCTGGGATTCACTTTTCCCTTGGTTAAGTAGTATTTATCTATTATGTGATATCTAATCATGCATGAAAATTTTGGTTTACATTGAGGATCTATGTCCTTGATCATAACCTATTTCTTTGTTAGACATTGGGTTTCCATGGTTGATAAATATCTCACCTTGGAAACTAAATACTATGTTATCCCTCACAAGGGTTACTTTTTCACATCTTGCATGATATCTCTTTGCATTTGTCCCTTCCATGGCCTCATAGGAGCTGTGACCTTCTTGGTTTGGACTAGGTGTTGTCTATGGATATTGTCTTGATGTTGAAGAAGGCTTTATCCTTGATCTTTTCTTTCCTTAACATGTCAAAATAGTATGTACTTTTCCATATTAAGGAGGGGGCATCTACACGACCTCCCTCATTTTATATTATGCATTTTTGTTCTAACATTTTGTTTTACAACATGCTAAATCCTCATATGGTAACGCACATAAACTTCTAAATCCTAAAGGGACACAAATTTTTACTTTTATTTTTGCTAAATACTCAGAGGGTAATGCACATAAGTTGCTAAATCCTGAAGAGATATGCATTCAATTACAATTCAATATGCTAAATCCTCGGAAGGTAACACACATAAGTTGCTAAATCCTTAAGAGATACACATTTTACAAATATATTCCATGGTGATATAATAATATGGATCCATGGGTACTTCATAAAAGCCATCAGAAGATGCAGTACATACATGCACAAAGCTGCCAGAAGGTGCACAACTTTATGGGGTGAATATCAAGTGCTTTCTTGATGGGCCATCCTATCCTTTTTTGTGGTTCATAGTGAGATACATAGATCTTACTGGGTGAGATAACCACTCCTCTCTCTCTCTCTCTCTCTCTCTCTCTCTCTCTCTCTCTCTGACCAGTGATGTCTCTCTTATCATGATCTTAGGGTTGATAAAGAATTAAGTCCCTTGGGGGAATGAGGATTTCTTTTTCCCCTTTAATTCCAATAAGATTGTCCTTTCTCTATGTTTTCATTTACCAAGAGTTTGTGTTGAGCTCATAGTCTTGCTAAAGTAGGGGCTAAATGTATAGTCATAAAATGGAAGCACTTCCATTGTAGATGTGTTTAGCCTTTTGAGTAAGTGGTTTGGGGTCATGAAAAGTACCTTGAATGGGTTCCTGATCTTGACATGGCTTCTCCCCTGTTCTATCCCTCTTTTCACTCCTGTTTAGCCTGATTTCTGCATTCTGGACTACAGACTGGTGATTCTAGGCTTCAGGGTCAGGGTCGACCGTTTAGGTCTATGTCAACCTTGACCCTGACCTAGGTCAGGGTCAACCTCAACCTTGACCTAGGTCAAGGTCAACCTCAACCTTGACCCAGGGTTCAGATCCTGAGGTCTCACAATGTTTGGAGGTCGACCTTTGCAAAAAGTTTTTCACGCTTTCAGGTTGGCTATTTCAGGTTCTGAAGCGTCGATTCCTAAATTATATTTAATATAGGTCCTCTCCTATGGGTAAAGGATTTAATGGGAATTTAACCCTCCTATGTAGGCCTCCTTAGAAGATTGTGCCCTAATTCCATATAAAAGGGAATCTTTCTCTCTCATTTTCTCTAACCATCATCAAGCAAATGAAGTCTTCTAATTGTGATCAGGCATTCTCAAACTATTTTCAAGTGCAATTCAAGAAAGCATTCAAGAAAGATTTCAAGAAATCATTCATCGATCCTCAATCATTCTAGGATCCATTTTCATGAAGGAGATCCATTGGAGGCCATTGAAGGATTCAAGCTACATGGTGCCCTTTTGGTGATCTCTCCATCCACCTTCTTCCAAGCCTATTCCAAATTCAAGAACCCATTCAAGACTTGGTGTTGGAGCTCTATAAGAAAGAGATTGAAGACATCCTACCTTTCTACATTCCACATTTTGAGGTCTAATTGTGGATTTAAGGATTCGTATCTGCCACAAGGATCTTTTCAAGCAAGGTGAATTTATGCATCTACTTTGTCCATTTCTATAATTTCAATTACATATATTTGAGGTTAATTCCAAAACTGGACTTTGACCAAGGCAAAACCCTCCCCCACAACAAAAAATATCCTTTTTCTTGCAAGTACAGGTGTAGAACAATTGATTTGAGACCAGATCTGGATACCCTTTTTGAAAAACTTCCAGGATCCATGAACAGAGTCACATTCAGATCTGTGTAGCTCAGGGTCAACATTATTGGGTCAGGGTTGACATTTTTGGGTCAAGGACAACCTTTTTCATAAGACAACATCGGAATGGAAAATGATTTCTGGGTTTTGTTTGTCTCTGCGTTCCAGTTTGTGATCATACTTCATTTTTTCTAGAAATAGCCTACAGAACTCATAAAACAACATTCTTTGATCTGCACTATTTTAAGGTTGGTACATCATCTCATCCATTTCAATTCCTAGAACTATCATATACATTCCTTTCTAAAATGGGAATTTAAGATCTTTCTTCTTTGCTCTCATTTTTAATCAATTTAGATCTTTCATTTGTGCATTTGAGGTTAAAAGGAACATCTTATATTCCCCACATGTCACACAAAAATCTACATTTTCAAATGTGACATCTCTTTTCTTATGTTACAGGAAGTAAAAACTGCGGTGGGGATGTCTACCCACAAAAATTCACTATCTACAGATAAGAAGGGAGCTGGTTAAGGCTTATAATTTGACAACTTCTGATGATCTACCCTGTTATGAGTATTAGAGTGGAGACCTATTAGGATCTACTTCATTTGAAGTTTTAGCAACACCATTAGGTGTGCGCTCTGTTAAGAGATTTATCAAGAACTATTAAGTCCACCTTCTACTATTTGATTTCTAATGTGATGCACTTGTTAGAATGCAACTACATTATAAATGTTTATCTGATAGTATATGCAATATTTAATTGCTAATAACATATCCTATAAAGCTTACAGTGTATATGTAATCACCTTGAGTGATTGAATGATACCTTGTCTCTGCTCGTTGGTAGCCTTGACTGTATTCTTGAGAACTGATATGATATGTTTCTAAGCTTTGCATGAATTCACTTCTGCTTCTTAGATTCTCTGTGTGGCTACAATCATTTTTCAACTCATTTCCTATTACAAATGATTGAACATCTATATATACTATTTTCTAGGTCCATTCTTGATTCACGCTTTTGAGATTAACTCTAGATCCAAGGTTTACAACTTGACTTTGATCTTTAGTTAGTTATGTTTTAGATCTGTTAGGATGCTTTAAAATAATTATAATATACTTGTTTGACCCTCAAGTAATGATTTAAAACAAATTAAAACTCTATAAATAGAATTACAATGCTTTAGCTGACGTGGAAAGTCAGATCCACTTTTTGTGGGTTCTGTAACTGACCGTCGATTCTGATGGTCGAGCTTCTCTATCAGTTTGTCAGTTTTCTTTCATCCTTTGCTCTGTTGGTCTTCTACTCCGTCGGTGTCCCTGTATTGAATTGTTCGTCAGGTTCCTTGCCTTTTCTTTTATGTCGGTGATGTTCACAAAACTATACTATCAGTTTAGTGATTTTGGATCCATCGATGATGTATCGTCGGTGATGTCCTCTTTTTCTTTGTCATCAGTTCAACACTTGTCAATGTTTGTCAGGAAATTCTATACTTAGAATTTTTATGAGAAGCATTGTCATCTCATCGGTTATGCAGTGTGATGTCTGTCAGGTATTCCTATACCGATGACCTTTATTATGTTTTTCACTTAAGTATACTAATGGAAAAACTTAATGTCATCAATCTCCCCCTTTGACATTAGTATCAAAAATTGATATGTACAACATACGTAATGTATTAGTATGTACATGTGTGTATACTTCATCCTTAGTCATTTTTCTTCTAGTCATTAAATGACCCCCCCTATGCATATGCCGATTAGTGTAAGTTTATGTACATATGATTGCCTTCCCTTTTTTTTAGTATATGATATAGTGTACATATCCATGTTGTACATACAACATACATATCTTTTTTTATTTCTACTAATGTAGTATATTGTACATATGTACTATTCATTCCTCCTTTTTTGATAATAAAGGTAAAGGTACTTACAACTTTTGAAAAATGTGTGAGTGGGGGGCTTTGATTTCCTCCATCATCTTCTCCCATTTCTCCTTCAAATTTTATAGATCCATGTGCTCAAGTGATATCCTTACATGCATATCATAGATGTTGTCTAACACAGACATCTCTGGGATCAATATCAGATTTCTTGCATCTATAATGTGGTGTTGTAGAGTGGTGATGTTTGGCAAGATGTGAGCCTACAGCTCGGTAATCTCACTTCTAAAATATGTCGATGCATCCCATATATCTTGTCTTAACCTGTTTACCTTTGTGATCTTGTCATGATGCAACTCTATTGCATTTTCATTAGAGGTTAAACTTTGTGCACTTGTTGTTAGATCTGAATCTAGTTGGGACAACATTTCACTATTCTCTTTTGTGAAATTTTCAAGTGTGCACATTTGTTGAGCTAAGGTAATAGCTTCTGTAATCATAGGTTATAATTGACTTGCTAATTCAGAGAGCTTTACCTTTTTTCCGCCACTTCTTGGCTGATATTTTCAACTAATTTGTGTTGATACTTCATCTCTGCCTATTCTAAAATTGTCTTCTCTGCATCTACATTTTGAGTGGTGATGGAATCGGTAGGAACTACAATTTTCTCCATGACTGATATGTTATCTCCAAATTTTGTATCAGGAACAAGTTGGTGTAGTATATCCCTAGCTTTGTTAAGGGATTTGGCTTCCCTATGTGCCTTTTTAATTTTGTCTTGTATATCTTTTCTTTGACACATCACTCCAAAATTTTGAAGTGTTTCAGTATCTAGAGTAGATACATCCCACTTGGGTATTTCAATTTCCTCATCAAGTGTTATAGGAAAGATGTATTTCTTCATTAATTTATTCTTCTTCTTCTTCTTTGGTTGGGAGATAGATTGGTGAACGACCATTTGTAGATCTTGAGATTGGATTGATTTGGTAGGCGAAGGTCAAGAAGATGAAGCTTCTTGTTGCTTCTATTCATAATCCACTTGTTGGTTGTCTGAAGATGTCTCTTCATTGCCCTTGGGTGTATCAATAGATTTTTCTTCCTTTTTCTTCATGCTATCATATTTTTTAACTTCTTCATTCTTTTGTTTTTCTTCATCCTTCCTCAATGTTTCATCTTTGGTAATATCTTCTCCTTTGTCTTTTTCAGTTGACAACTCTTGCTGAGTGTTGGTTTCATCCTTCAACACTATGCCTGTATCTTTTTGAGTGTCTGATGCATCTTTATTTTCTTCATTACCCATTTCCTTTGGTATATAATCATCCTTTTTAGATGATTTCTCCTGACTTGAATCAATATCAATAGCTTCTATCAATATTTTCATGTTATTTGGTGTATTTACCTATATACTGTTAGTAAGTGTGTCCTGTCCATCGGTATTACCTTGTGTAATGGTGACATCTTCATCTTTTTGCACTTCTGCTACAGGCTCTTTTCCTGTAATGTCATTAATGATATTATCTAACCATGTTTCATCATTGACATCTTTATTTAAGTTACCTTTTATTTTCAATTCTTCTTTGGTAACCTCTACTTCATCATCGAATTCAATATGAGTTGGGCTTGGTGGAAGTTGTCTTACCTCACTCTAAGTTTTGTCAAGAGTAGTGTCATGAAATACCTCATCTACAACTTCAGTATGTTTGGGGCCTACTATATCACTCTCTTCTTCATCCAATTCTACTGATGAATCATCCAGTACATCTTTAATGATGATGTGTTCTTTCTCCGGGATAACTTCTTTAGTGGGATTTTTGAGTATTTTGCACCACTTCTTAATGCTTTCTTGATCTAGCTCAATTAGCTTCCCTTTGAGAAATTTGTATGCTCTCATTTTGAGTGAGAACTCCTTTGCATACTTTTTCATCATTTCACTTATCTCTTCCTTCTTTGAATCAGAAGGCATAAGAGTAACAAGTACTCTTTCTCTTATCTTTTTTTCCTGGTGAAGTCCAAATGTCCATCTTGAAGACAATCTCTCTGTTAGTTCCTTGGGTACGTCATATTCTGAGAATTGAAGAGGAACATAATGATGTTTGCACATTTTAGCTATTATAGCTTCTTCAATTTTGGTTTGATCCTCTAGATCAAATTTCAACCATTTCCTAATATTAGGATAAAAAATAGATGGTGATTCTATAATGTTCTTACATGCTTCATCAATGGTCTTTGGAATCAAGGGTTCTTTCCCTTTTTGTACATCTATGTCAGCTTCATCCATAGCTGAGTCTTCTAGATCTTCTCTTGTTATGTTTAACTTCCTTCTTTTGGTTTGTTTCCCCTTTGGTGAGACTGGTTTCCTCTTGTAGTGTCTCACTTTTCCTTTCTTTAACGGTGGAGGAGTTGCTTCCTTTGCTATTTTTCTTCTTTTCCTTGAAGCAATAGTTGTTCTTGATTTCTTAGGTGGAGGAGGAGGCGATGAATCTGACTTTGTGGCATCTGAATCACTCTTTTCTATATCTTCACCTGTAGGTGACTGTCCCTTGGTTTCTTTCTCCTTGCCTTCTGTTTCCTCTACACCTTCTTCAGCAACTACAAATTTCTTAGTTAAATCCTTAACCATTTTGTTCTTCTTGTTTACAATTTTCTTGACAACAAGATTTGACTTGATTTTTTGGTTTGGCTTCTTCATAAGTGCCAAATCTTGGTTGTTTGCTTTCCACTGGTTCATTCAATAGTGTCTAGATGCACTTAGTATCTTGTCTTGTTTTGATCTCATAATCTAGTCGTGATAGACAAGATTTTCTAGGTACTACTGGTTTGATATAGGTAAAATTAGTATCTACCATAAAACATATGTCATCCTTGTGTTCCTCTATCAAACTTTCAGGTATCCTTGTTCTATCTTGAGTCTTTTCCTTAAATCCTTTGAAATACTCATTCATTAAATCATCTAAATCTATAACTAATGATTCTATGTGTTCACATATTTGTATGGTGACTAGTTTGCTTATGCCCCATACTACTTTGCCTATGGAAGGAAAGTATTCTTCAAAGTATAAGAATATGCACATAATAAGAGAACAAAACTTAAAATTGTTTGTCCTTGATGACCTTATGGTGTTCATCTTCTCCTCAAGTTGAGTTAACAATATTTCTACAAGATCCTTCTTCTTTCCTTCTTTGATGATCTTGTAGGTTGTGCTCATAGCTGTGCTTTCTATGTTGTTCATTCTGCTGGCCTGAAATATTTTATATCCTATCACACATGCACCAAACTTAAGTTCCTCGTCGGTGATGGTGTTAACCTTGAGACCTCTTTTTTATTTATTTTGCACTTGTCAAATTTTCTACTTCCTTCAAGGATGGGTGCTTGTGACCTTTTGGTTTGTGGGTTGTGGGATATCCAGTAACCACATGAATAACATATTTTGTTATTCATTTAGGCTCATCAATCCATAATGTCTTGTTATGCATTCTACTAAGAACTATCTGTATCCATTCTATCGAAAAAACCCTAGGAAAGTGTAATGCATTTGTCACACCTTTCACTTCCATATGCTTGTGCTCTTCTTTCAGGTTTCTAGTTTCATCACATAGATCCTTATAGGAATTGTCGAGGTCTAGATCTCTTAATTCTAAGATCTTGCAATGTATATAGGACCTTATGTCCTCTACTAGCAAAACCCTAGGTGGGATTCTGGAGAATTCTCTAGAATCATTTGGTTGTGATGCAATTTCTGGGTAAAACTTGTATTTAGGTTCAACACAAGTACTATTTCTAATAAGATTGATCATTTTCTTCTTATTCTCTTTCAATTTTTCTATTCCTGAAGTAGATGCCATCATATTTTGAAATTTAGGGCTTTCTATAAATAAAATAGTGCAGTCGGTGATTTTAGGTACTTATTGATTCTCTGTGATCTCTCGTGAATCTATTGAGTCATGTTTGAATCTTGTTGAGGTCGCTCTTCATTCTATTCTTCAATCGCTCTGCTTAGATATGCTTCGTTGCTTGAAAATTACGGGTGTGAAATGAGTTCTTCTATCACGATTTTATAACTTTTGTGCCCTAAGTTGTCATTAATTCTCAACAACTCATCGGTGTACAAGGATTGAGTTCATCGGTTGAGGCATAAATAACATCATCGGTGCAGACGCAAAGTTTTTGGGGTAGCTAGCAGCTTTGGTAATTTCACTGATGATTGTCGATAAGATGGTGATGACATCCTCTGTCGGCTCAAAGATCACTGATGTCTGTCAGTTACACTTAGTGACTTGGATTTTGTGTAATGCCCGATACATTTCGGAAAGTAGTGTTAATTTACTATGTGTGTTCACCAATGCTTATTTGTACCCATTAACTGATGGAATTGTTTGTCAATAATATTACAAGTAACAATATAGTGCATCTTCAATAATGCTAATTTTTTCAATATGACCAATGTATAATGGAACTGATGCATAATATTACTTTTCATAATGTAGTTCCATACTTGTGCAACTTAGTTGGGAGTGGTGATGCCACCAAATCCATTGGATGGGGTGTCATCATTTGCATTGCTTGTTCTAGCACCTTCAATGTTTGTAGCTTTTATCCACATCTTGTTTCTCATCTTCTTGATGTCATCAATGGTGTTTCCATTTGGATAAGTACTTGTGTCTGTCTGTCAGTCTTTGTAATATTTTACCACATGTCCAACCTTATGACAATTTAAACATGTCATACCTAGATTGGTCCATCCTCTTGGTCTTCTAGTCCTTTTTCTCATATAGTTGGCCAAAATATGACCATACCTTCCACATGCTATGTAGTTTACCCATGTGTTATATTCCCAAACATATGAGTTACCTATTCTTGTCAGTTTCTAGCCATTATCAGGTTCTTTTGGTGTCCATGCTTTCTTGTTATTTTTCCAGCACTCCTGATGTGTATGTCCATTCATTTTGTAGGTAGTACAATACTTTTTCATGTAGGTTTCCTTCTTTGAATTTGTCACCTTGGATCTGCATTCATATGCCTTGTGTCCTTTCTTGTAATATTTATAATAATTACCAATGAAAGTAGATTGTGATTGAGGAAACCTTTCATTTTGTTTCTGTAAATGTTTGAGGTGTGGCCTAGTTTTCCACAGTGATTGCATGAAAGATTCTTGGTTCTTGGAGTCGCATAAACTTTCCTTTGATCTGATTGATTATATGATTCTCCATTGTCAGTGTACCCTATACCTGTGTAGTTGTTATACATAATACATTCTTTTGTTGATACATTATTTTGTTGCTATCTTAAGCTTTCTTGATTAATTCATTGTGCTGATTTTGAATTCTAACTTCATGATTTAGCTTCTCATTCTCTTCTCTTACCTCAGCAATGATATGTATTCTTTCAATGAGTTCAGTATTTAATCTATTTGCTTCTTGACTCATAAGAATAATATGATTGGTAATCTCATGGTGATGATCAGTAAGTCTTTGAATCTCAGATTCTTTTTCTTGTAGCTTTTCTCATATTTTCCTCCTATCATCAATAGCCAATGTTCTTTCTGATTCATCTTTTCTTGAATCATTCATGACATCAATCATTTTTACCATCTGAGTCTCTTGACCTATTTGCAGCATCTTGATTTTCTCTGTCAAATGTAGATTGATTTCTTGCAGACTTGTAATATCTTCTACTAATGTGTTTGGTGCTTTTCTTCTTGTCAATTCAGCTAAGTTGAAGTAATCTGGGATCTCCTCTTCTTGATAATATTTTTCATTAAGCCTAGTTGCCATAATCTTTCTTTCATCAAGCAAATTTTTCATGCTTACTTGCACCTCTTTGTACTGCTCATAGTAAATCTAAACTTGTAACTTCTCATTCTCAATAGTCTTGTCCAGTCTATACTTTTCCATTGTCTTGATATTTTCTCTTAACTCTTTAAGCTTTTCAAGAGGGAGACTTAGATATGATACCAATTGTTGGAATTACTGGAATGGTGTACTAAGAGGGGAGGGGTGAATCAGTACCACTAAAACTTTTTATGTGATTGGCCCATTAACCTTTGTGTCATCAGATTTGTATACTCATCTATCTATCTATTCATCTCTCTTTATGTATGTGAATCATAACATAAGTTCTTTACATGTGTAAACATTCAAGAAACATACATGAAAGTAAATAACACATAACACAAGATATGATATCGCAGAAAACTCCTGTTAAAAAGTAAAAACTATGGTGGGGATGTCTACCCACAAAACTTCACTATCTGTAGATAAGAAGGGAGCTGATTAAGGCTTACAATTTGATCACTTCTAATGATATACCCTGTTAGGAGTATTATAGTGGAGACCTATTAGGATCTACTTCATTTGATGCTTTAGCAACACCATTAGGTGTGCGCTCTATTAAGAGATTTATCAAGAACTGTTAAGTCCACATTCTACTAAAGTATTTCTGATGTGATGCACTTGTTAGAATGCAACTATATTATAAATGTTGATCTGATAGTATATGCAATCTTTAATTCCTGATAATAGATCCTATAAATCTTAAAATGTATATGTAATCACCTTGAGTGATTGAGTGATACCTTGTCTCTGCTCATCAATAGCCTTCTCTGTGTTCTTGATAACTGATATGATTTGTTTCTAAACTTTGCATGAATTCACTTCTGCTACTTAGATGCTCCCTATGGCTACAATCAATTTTCAACTCATTTCCTATTACGAATGATTAAACATATATATATACTATTTTCTAGCTCCATTCTTGATTCACGCTTTTTAGATTAACTCTAGATCCAAGGTTTGCAACTTGACCTTGATCTTTAGTTAGTTATGTTTTAGATCCGTTAGGATGCTTTAAAACAATTACAATATACTTGCTTGACCCTCAAGTAATGATTTAAAACAAATTAAAACTCTATAAATAGAATTACAATGTTTTATCTAACATGGAAAGTTAGATCCACTTTTTTTGGGTTCTGTAAATGACTGTCGATTCTGATGGTCGGGTTGCTTTATCAGTCTGTCAGTTTTCTCTCATCCTTTGCTTTGTCAGTCTTCTCCTCCATCGGTGTCCCTATATTGAACTGTTTGTCAGGTTCCTTTCCTTTTCTTCTCTGTCGACAATGTTCACAAAATTATACCGTCAGTTTAGTGATTTTGGATCCATCAGTGATGTATCGTCAGTTATGTCCTCTTTTTCTTTGTCATCACTTCAACACTTATCAGTGTTCATCGGGAAATTCTATACTTAGCATTTTTATGAAAATCATTGTCATCTCGTCAGTTATGAAGTGTGTTGTATGTCAGTTATGCCTATACAGATGACCTTTATTACGTTTTTCACTTAAGTATACTAATGGCAAAACTTAATGTCATCAAGATTCTCCTAGTGAAGAAAGGACTCCATGGATTTGTTAGGATGTTTAGGGAAATCAATGAAATTCTCATCATGGGTTTGAATATTACAAGATGAAACAATTTTTGGATAGAGGATATTAGGATCCCGAACCAACAAGGAGGAATAATGCGAGACCTAAGATGGGCCCCCTCTATTGGCCCCATGGTAGCTAGAAAATGATCATAATAGAGTAGCAGAAGTGAAACCCTAGTAGAGAAGCTCAAAAACCCTTACACTTGTGATATTGATTTCAACTATTAGTTTGCATTACTATGCTACCTATTGTGTATATTATTGTGATGTTAGTTAGGCCCTATATAAAAATTTAATATTACCTTAAATGATTAAATACAGACCTAATAAGATATAAATTTTTAAAAATATCTCCTTGTAAATGCAAATATTTATGTTATTTTTTATTTACACTCTTCTTATAATAATATGATAGTATTTCACACTTATGTGATGTTTATATAAAAACCTAGTGTAAAAATTTATTAAAAATATAATTTAGTCAGTGGATTATGAAATGTTAAGACTAATTTAACTTGTTCTAATATTTGATTTAAAAAATAAGTTTCACGACTATAGTTATAAACTCAAAAAAAATTGAGGTTTCCATGTAGCAATCTTGACCTATCAAATCCGAGAAAAAAATTATGGATTTCATCTATATCTTTACATAATGGGGAGTCATTTTATTTAGGTTTTTAAAAAAAAATAGATACTGTGCATGAATAAAGCATTGTCACTAAATTACTACACTAGGGATAAAGGATGAATTGGAGTCCAAAATAAGCAAAAAATGGTTACTCAAACTATACTTTCCATATCTACTAATCTAAATTTTATATTGAGTGTGCTTCTTAATGTACACAATTCAATGGTCAAAATTACTTTTTCCATATATAAATAATCTAAATTAAATTATTACACATAAGTGGTGCATGATGAGCTTATAAAAAATCATCTTTTAAGATAAAAATCTCAAATTTGGATCTTGAATAGTGTACCGCTTAAAAATAAAACTACATGTTAAATATTAAGGATTATTATTATTAGGTGTGTAACACAGTATTTGTATAGCCTTACAATTTTGTATTATGTTGTTGTCATACAAGTGATATGCCGGTAGCATGCATCGACTCCACCTACTTTCATAGGCCTGAGCATGCCTTTATAATTCCTTAATGGCAGTTAAAGGGAGATATAATTGCAACCCATTTGAACCTTGTATTTCCATCATTCTATTTAAGGATTAGTCCTGATATTAAGTTACCCTATCAGATTGCCATGGTGATGAATCTTGATTGTCATGGTTCCTTTGTGTCTTTGCTTGAATGGATGGAATTGATTTTGTTATTTTTATTGTTTTAAATGATGCATTCATGTTTTCATTAATTTATATTGATTTATTTATGCTTCAGGAGATGTCATTTATGTATTGGTTTTTTTTTAATTATTATATCTATTATAATTTATTTTCTCCCTTAACGCTTTCTTCATGTTTATCTATAATTCTTTAATAGTCTTGTTATATTCTTAGTGTGGGTTTCCCTATTGTTTATAATATATAAATATATTTTTATATTTATACATAAATATATGTGTGTGCATAACTACACCTATTAAATAATATTTAAATGATTTAGTGGGAAATGTTAGTATGAGTATATTAATATTATAATTATTTTATTAATTCCTATTAGTTGTGAAGTGGTTGAATTGGTTTCTTTTCCCAAACAAAAATTGGGAAGTCTATTTGTATTATTTCTCATTTACATTTTTCAGGATTTTTGCTAGAGAGCTTCAGGGAGAGAATTTTGGAAGTTCGTGGAGAAATTTTTGATTGGAAACTTCTTCAATTTTGTTCTGTTTTAAGAGAATATTGTTTCAGATATTTTACTCATTGTGTGGGTGAGAGATTATCTTGGATTGTATTGGTTTTTGACTTCAGATTTTATGGAGGGCTTGTGGAGATTGATTGGTTATTCATTCAAGATTGAGGATTGCTTCTACATTGATGTTTTTATGGCACATTGAATCCATATTTGAAATGGTGATTGAATTCAAATTAATTATTTTTATTTGTTAATTATGCTTTATTTCCTTCATAGTTTTCAACGGGACTATTTTTGAGAAATAATGTTTAGTTTTATTTTTATGCATATTCAAGTTTAAAAAAAAAGATATCTAAAATCTGTCTCTTCCTTATTTTTCTCCATGGCCAAATTGATGCTCTATTCAGAGCCCTAAGTCCAAATAGGCAAATGTGTCATTTGGACTATGATTTTCTAGTAAATTGCATTGTATAATATCCAATCACATTGCATAATTCATCAATTGCATTGCATAGTACTTCTATTTTATTAAATAGTATACAAGATTACGTCATTTTCTTGATAGTTAAGTTTTTTACTTGGTAATTATATATTTTCAATACTAGTTTATCAATTTGACCTATTAAAGTGACCTAAGGTATATCAGAGGCTTAGAAACCTCTTTATGCCCTATTTATTAGTAATTTGAGTCTCAAGGATTAGATAAATGTTGGTTTTAATGATTGATGAGTTTAATTTGCTTTGTGAAAGTTCTTAAAACAATTTTTAATGATCCTTTATGTTGTTCTAGATTTATTATTATGTGATTAATATATCTTTGATATAATTATTCTCTTTTTATCCTTTTCTAAGAATAGAGGTGGGATCTCTTGATGCATTATGGGGAAAGTGGCTCTCAATGGGGTCAGACCCCTAAGTGTCTACTAGGATAGCCCATTCATGAGTTGTATCGAGTGATAACTTAATAAATAAACTAGGGAGGAAAAAAACATTAAACAAGATAATTATTATGCATTTCACATGCCTTGATAAATTTTATAGTATAAGGATGGGAATTGGATGGTGCATGAGGATATTGGCAGTATCTATTGGAGTTGATGAAAACTATCAACCCACAACTCCCAAGAATCACCTACATCCAAACCTGTCACAGAAAGAGAGAAGCAAAAAAAGCTATGGAGGCCAAAAATCACAGATTGATGGAAGAGGAAACATCTTGTGCAAATAATGGAGAAAAAACTCTTAATGCAATAACATCCTCAATTAATTAATAACCATCTAATTTCAATAATTTACAAAGAGGGAATCCTTATAAAAGGATACCGAAACCCTAAACAGGAAACCCTAAAGGGAAAATCTAGGTTGCATAATAATAATTAATAAAAGAATTAATTATTAAATGCCTAAAGTTTAGCTTAAGTAAAAGAGAGATAATAAGTGACTTAATAATTAAATCAATATGATTTAATTAATAA
>MU227846.1:3231295-3264964 GCA_018584345.1 Thuja plicata
CACAACTCCCAAGAATCACCTGCATGCAAACCTGTCACAGAAAGAGAGAAGCAAAAAAAGCTATGGAGGCCAAAAATCACAGATTGATGGAAGAGGAAACATCTTGTGCAAATAATGGAGAAAAAATCTTAATGCAATAACATCCTCAATTAATTAATAACCATCGAATTTCAATAATTTACAAAGAGGGAATCCTTATAAAAGGATACCAAAACCCTAAACAGGAAACCCTAAAGGGAAAATCTAGGTTGCATAATAATAATTAATAAAAGAATTAATTATTAAATGCCTAAAGTTTAGCTTAAGTAAAAGAGAGATAATAAGTGACTTAATAATTAAATCAATATGATTTAATTAATAAGTGGAATCACTTTATTACTCTAACAGTATCGAAGGTATCTATCTTCATGAAAGGACTACTTTCTTCTTCGTGAGTTCACACTTGCGGGTCGGGGTTTAGAGAGGCCAGTAGAATAACCCAAGATAGGGGCTATGTGATGAAAATGTTCATACATGTATCCTAGAGTCCTCTCCATTCGATTTGTAATTTTCTCTAGTAGTTGGTAGTCTTTTCCATGCACTGTGAGTTCTTTCATTTACATTGTGTCCTTGAAGGTTTTGTCACATATTTTCTTATTTCCTTAGATTTATTATGTTTGTGGCCTTATGTTTATCTCCTTAGCATGGTGGGGTGTGCCTTCGGGTTCCATATGATTGGGTGGTTGTGATGTTCCTCTAGCAAGGTTTAGTGAACTTTTTGTGGTGCAGGGATGAATCCTATTTCTATTACCTTTATTTATGTTTCTTGAAGAGCTTCTCTAGTGTATTGTATCTTCTCATGTATCATTGAATACTTATATTAATTTTGTAATTCTGATTGTTCCAAATGGCTTGCTTGCAAAATCTCCTAAGAAGATCTTCTTTATCTTCTTCAAGGATCCTAATCTCCTCTAGGTCCTTATTATGCTTAGATCATCAACTAAGTCCTAAACCTACTCTTCTCTAAGAGTCTCCACTTTGTGCTCCACCTTTGAAAGACTAACACCCTAGTAGTTACTTCACTTCTTCACTTCTCCTACTTACACTTAGAAGTGTCTAAGTGCCAATTTCCACTCTAACACTCATTATTCACTTGCAGGGGTGTCCATCAACATTTATACATTGCATTTGATCACAATTGAATCCATTTTGAGGGTTCTCATACCCATTTTCAATTGAGTCCAAGTTCTTGTTTCTAGGAGGCCTAATTGAGCTTACTGCCTTGTAGCCCTTGCCAGTGTGTTTTTCTCAGTTCTTTAAAAACTTTTCCAAATAACTTGGAAATATAAGACCATATTCAGATACCATTTTCCATTTTATAAAGGATTTTTTAGGTTTTAGTTTCATAAGTCCTCCGTACATAGGATCCCTACAACCTCGGGTCAATAGGGCTAATAGGCCTAATTTCTAGGATAGTCTGCAACACTATGCAAAAATTGTTTAAAACTTGGTCTCCATGATTGTTATGAACTCAACCAACTTAGTATGTTAAGGTAACACTAAACCCTAACTAGAAATGTACTTATATCATACAATACTTTACAACCGTGCATGTGAATGCTCACTGTTCCATGTGCAAACCACTAACCAGACTGTGCATGCTCGCCTAGGGCTAGGATCTAAAAATAGAAAATCAACTTTCCCTAACTCCTAACTCTACACATATGCACACTACTGACTTCCCTAACATATCCATCTACCCTTAGGTGTTTCCCATGGTTAGATTCATGGTGGAGCCATGACTTAACTGACTGGTCAGGATAGGACCAATGAGTCTCCTAAAGACAAAACAATTTGAACTAGACCTTAAACTACCTCAGAACAACTAACTTTATGAATGAACAATGTTATAAACTATCTTATGAACATGAAACAATCATTAGCTCGATTCTTTCAATCCATACAATGGCACTATTTCAATGAAATCCTTAGGATTCTAAGAAAAATATAATTGCAGAGCTCTATTCGAACTTCACACTTGTTACAATGATTGACTAACTAGATGATTCAATTATTTTAACATATTACATTCCTTCTTCCTTTATTCTAGGCCTTTTTGGTTGATTCCCCACTCCTAGTTTCAAGGAGAATCCAAGGTAACCATGTTGCATGCAACATTTGCAATAATTGCAGATGTTGTCATGTCAACAATTTAGCAACTTTTGGCTTCTTTGCCATTATGCCTTCTCCCTACATTTTAGGACCTCTAACCTCTCTATTTAGAGGATCCAAGATCATTTAAGGCCTCAAAGCATCTCTATGTCCACATTTAAGAGTTTAGGATACATTCATTACTCCAATCCCTTATTTAGCAACTAAGCCTAATAAATTGAAAAACTACTAACAATGCATATTGTTGTGACCTTAGTCCTAATGAATAAATCTCTTAGCCCACATTGTAATGACCTACTAAGGTCTAAACACAAACTAACCTATCTTGACTTGGCCAATGTCAAGTACAAGAAAAAAAGAAAACAACTTGGAGGTTAGCCTGGGTGTGCTACTGCACCATCCTCCCCAAAACAAAAAGATCAATCCACCTTTTGATTGAGGATGCTTGGATCAATCCCCATCTTCTTGAACTTTGATTCTTTGACCCATACTACATCAACATTGGTTTGATCATTCCTTTTCATCAAGTGCTCCTTATACACTTTTGTTCTAGTCTTCTTGTATAATCTTGTATCCAGTATGTTGTCAGCTCCTGTGACTGTAGAAAAGAGTAATTGTAGATCTTCCACATCTTTGATCAATTCTTGTAGACTCTGATCCATGTCTTGTTGTGGTCCTTTATAATGGACTAAGTCTTTAATGTTGAAAATAGGTGATAGTCCACTGTCTTCTGGGAGCTCAACTTTGAATGTATTTTCACTATACTTAGCCAAGATAGGACAGGGGCCTATCCTTCTCATCTAAAAATTGTGAGGGCCTCCCTTCTGAAGTCTATATTTGTTAAGATGCACCATGATTATGTCACCCACATTGAACTAAAGTATTCTTCTACTTTCATCAATCTTTTCTTTATGTTTCAAGGGGTTCTTTGTCAAAGTTTTCCAGATTGTATCATGTATTTCTTGCATTGCACAAGCAAAGTCATCTGCATATCCACTTGCCTTCACTCCATCCTTTAAGTCTCTAAATTGATATACATCTCTAGGGTGTAATCCATACACTATCTCAAAGGGGCTCTTCCCTGTTGATTTATTGATGGTGTCATTGTAGGCATACTCAGCATGTCCAATCAATTGATCCCATTACTGTCTGTACTCCTCTGTTAAGCACCTTAGTAGATTTCCAAGGATTTTATTCACCACTTCGGTCTGACCATCAGTTTGGGGATGGTAGGCAGACCAAAAGGATAAATTAGTGCCTAATCTTTGCCAAAGAGTCTTCCAAAAATGACTCATAAATTTAGTGTCTCTATCAGACACAATGCTCTTAGGTAGCCCATGGATTCTTTCTATCTCTTTGAAGAAGAGAGAGGCTATTTGGCTGGCATCATTAGTGGTCTTGCATGGCACAAAGTGAGCCATTTTACTAAACCTATCCACAACTACATAAACACTATCCATGCCTTGTTTTGTTTTCGTTAAACCAACTACAAAATCCATGCTCAAGCAATCCCAAGGCCTAGTGAGAATAGGTAGTGGTTGGTAAAGACCAGCATTTGAAGAAGTGACCTTGGCTCTCTAACATTAAATTCAATTCTCCACATACCTCTTAACATCAAGGTTCATTCTTGGCCAATAGTAGAACCTTTGAACTAGTTCTTATGTCTTAGTGATCCCAAAGTGACCACTTAATGCACCATTGTGCGTTTCTTGTATCATATTCTCCATAATAAAGCCTCTAGGGACACATAACTAATTTCCCTTGAACAAAAGGTTACCTTAAAAAGTGTATTAAGCATACTCACTATGAAAATGGTCCTTTTATTCAGCACATACCTTGTAAATGTTTGCAAAATCCTCATCTTTAGCATATAGATCCTTGATGTGATCTATTCCCATGCTCTTCAGCTGAATCTCTTGGATATTGAGAGCTTTTCTAGATAATGCATCTGCAAATTTATTGAGGACACCTTTCTTGTGTTTGATGTTAAAGGTGTAAGCTTGTAGATATTCCACCCATTTCATGTGCTTGTCACTCAACTTCTCTTGAGAATCTAGAAAACTTAAAGCTTGATTGTCTGAATAGACAATGAACTCCTTGGGCAACAAATATTGTCTCCACTTTCTCAAAGCTTGAACTAATGCATACAACTCAAGATCATAAGAAGAATACTTCTTCTTTGCTTCACTCAACTTCTCTGAATGAAATGCTACTGGTCTACCCTCTTGGCTTAGCATAGCCCCAATAGCTATGTTACTTGCATCACACTCAATGTTGAAAATATTCCCAAAGCTTGGAAAGATTAGGACAGGTTGGGTAGCAATCTTTTCTTTCAATTACTCAAATCTCTTAGTGGCTTGTTCATTACATATGAACTTGGTCTTCATTCCTCCTTTGATTGTGTCCAACATAGGAGAACAAATAGCACTAAATTGCCTTATGAACTTCCTATAATACTGAGCAAGGCCATGAAAACTTCTTACCTCAATTGATGTCCTTGGAGTAGGCCAACTCATAATGGCTTCCACTTTACTCTTGTCCATATTCAGATTACCATGAGATAGAACAAATCCTAGGTACACTAGCTCTATTTTGATGAACTCACACTTCTCCAAGTTAATCATTAACTTATCTTCATGTAGATTCTTGAGTACTAATTCCACATGCTAGAGGTGTTCCTCTCTTTTCTTACTAAAGATGAGTATATCATCCAAGTATACCAATACAAACTTGCCAATGTGGTCCTTGAGTACTTCATTCATCAACCTCATAAAATTTGATGGGGAATTTGATAGGCAGAATGGCATGACTAGACATTCATACATCCCTTACGTAATCTTGAACCCTATCTTCCATTCATCCCCTCCATTCACCCTTATTTGGTGATATCCACTTTTTAAATCTATCTTTATGAAGTACCTTGCACCTCCTAGACAATCCATCAAGTCTTCTATCCTAGGGATAGGGAACCTATATCTGATAGTGATCCAATTTATGGCTCTGGAGTAAGTAAATAGTCTTCACATACCTCCTTTCTTAAGGGCTAGGACTGTGGGTACATTACAAGGACTAATACTCTTCCTTTTAAGACCTTGTTCTAGTAAATCTTGAATTTTCCTATGTATTTCCTCATTCTGTTGAGGGTTTATCTTGTAGGATTCCTTATTGCATAAGGTAGGTCAAGGAATAAGGTCAATCTTATGGCTTATGGGTATTATAGGGGGTAAGGTTGATGGTTGTTCATCACTTACAATACTTTCATACTTCTACAACGTTTCTTGTATCTCTTGTAGCAGCTCTGTCCTCTTCACCATTTTGTCTTCCACTTCCTTGGGCTTCAACATTAGTGCAAAGACAACTCCTTCTCCTTCCTATATGGCTTCCAAGAACTCTTTCTCACTCACCATTAGTACATTAGGACCTATTGTCTTCACCTCTATATCTTCTAACAATGACTGTATTTTGAAAGTCATTTTATCCTTCTTAAAAGTATAGGAGTTCTTCACTCCATCATGGATAGCTTGGTGGTCAAATTGTTATGGCCTTCCTAGGATAAAATGGCATACATCCATGGTTAGTAAATCACATAGAACCTTTTCCTTATATCTCCCTATAGAGAACTCCACCCATGCTTGCTCATTCACTAAAACATGTTGTCCCTTATTGAGCCATGTGACCTTGTAAAGATGGGTATGAGGTATCCTTGTCATGCCTAGCTTACTAACTGCTTCCTCTGACACAATGTTATTAGTAGGCCCTGAGTCTACAATGACTCTACATACTTTTCCCATCACCTTAAACTTGATCCTAAACAAGGACCTCCCTTGGCTTGGTTCCTCCTTAATTGGCTCCTTGCTCAATATTCTCCTCATCATGAGGTTCCCCCCTTCCTTTGAATTTAATGGCACTTCAAGGTGTTTTTCAACTTCATTTGTGTCTTCTTGGACCAAATTAGTCCTCTTGATACCTCCTTGAGAAGTACTACTCTTCTCTGGACACCTATAGGCAGGGTGTCCCATTTGGTTACAATGTTAACATTTCATATTGGAAAAGTAATTGCCTCTTCCTTGTCCACCATTCCTACCTCTTAAAATTGAGTTCCATCCTCTTCCACCTCTACTAGAACTTGCTTATTGTTGCTCATTGTATTTGACTTCTCCTTGTGTCCTTGATTCTGAACTCCTTCCACCATAGCCACCTCTTTGTCCCATACTATCTCTTCCTCTACCTCTTCCTTTAGAACTTTGTTCTTTCTTTCTTTTTCCTTTCTCCTCTATCTTCAAGGCCATTTGATAGTGTTGGCAGATGGTTTTGAAGTTCACAAGACTCATATCTTCTTGAATAGACCATTTGAGTCTATTCAAATACCTAGCTATCTTGATGCTTTCATCTTCAACCACTTGTGACCTTAAGCACAATATTTGGAACTCTTCAGTGTAATCTTGGACATCCAAGTCTTTTTGTCTGAGATTATGTCTCCTCCTATGTATCTACACTTCATAATCATCACAAAAATAGGTCTGCTTCATCTTAGTCACCATGCCCTTCCATGTGGCTATAGGACTCTTTCCTTCTTTCTCTCTTTTAGTTTGAACAAACTTCCACCATGTGAGAGCTGAACCTCTCAATCTTGACTTGGCCAAATTTACTTTTTAGGCCTCTATGATACCATCACATTCAAAATGGTTCTCTATGCTTTCTATCTAGTCCACAACTAAATCTGGATCAATTTGTCCACTAAATAGTGGCACACCCTCCAAAGCTTTACCACTTAAAGCCTTCAATGCCTTTAAGAAGGGTTCTTCTTCAATGCCTTTAAGAAGGGTGTCTTGGACCTCTCCCAAGAGTTTCTCCATTTGAGACAAACTTTCTATTAACAACTTGTTGTCTTCTTCTTAATCTTCTACCTTTTTGGCTAACTCAGTGTTAGTCACCATGGTTTTACCTTTCTATGAAGATCTAGGTGTATTCTCTCCCACTGGTTCAGTAGGCTAAAACATCCACCACAAGCATGATCTTTAATCAAGATCTGATACCAATATGATGTAAGTGTTCCAAATGGCTTTCTTGCACAGTCTCCTAAGAAGATCTTCTTTATCTTCTTCAAGGATCCTATTATCCTGTAGGTCCTTATTAGGCTTAGATAATTAAAACAGTCCTAACCCTACTCTTCTTCTAGATTCTCCACTTTGTGCTTAACCTTTGAAAGACTAACACCCTAGTAGTTACTTCACTTCTTCACTTCTCCTACTTACACTTAGAAGTGTCTAAGTGCCAATTTCCACTCTAACACTCATGAATCACTTGCAAGGGTATCCATCACCATGTAGACGTTATATTTGATCACAATTGAATCCATCTTGAGGGGTCTCATACCCATTTTCAATCAATTCCAAGTTCTTGTCTCTAGGAGGCCTAATTGAGCTTACTCCCTTGTAGCCCTTGTTAGTGTGTTTTTCTCAGTTCTTTCAAAACTTTTCCAGAGAACTTGGAAATATAAGACCATATCCAAATACCCTTTTCCATTTTATAAATGATTTTGTAGGTTTTAGTTTCAGAATTCCTTCGTACATAGGATTCCTACAGCCTAGGGTCAATAGGGGTAATAGGCCTAATTTCTAGGACAGTCTGCAACACTATGCAAAACTTGTTTAAAACTTGGTCTCCATGATTGGTATGAACTCGACCAACTTAGTATGTTAAGGTAAGACTAAACCCTAACTAGAAATGTACTTAGACTGTATAGTACTTTACTACCCTGCATGTGAATGCTCACTGTTCCACCTCCAAACCAATAACCTGACAATGCATGCTCGCCTAGGGCTTGGATCTAAAAATAGAAAATCATCTTTCCCTGACTCCTAAATCTACACATATGTACACAACTAACTCCCCTAGCATATCCATCTACCATTAGGTGTTTCCCATGGTTAGATTTCATGGGGGAGCCATGACTTGACTGACTGGTCAAGACAAGACCAGTGAGTCTCCTAAACACAAAACAATTCGAACTAGACCTTTAACTACCTCAGAACAACTAAATCGCTGAATGAAAAATGTTATAAACTGTCTTAAGAAAACCAAACAATCATCAGCTCAAATCTTTCAATCCATACAATGGCACTGTTTCAATGAAATGCTTGGGATTCTCAGAAAACCAGAATTGCAGAGCTCTATTCCAACTTCACACTTATTACAATGATTGACTAACTAGATGATTCAAGTCTTTTCATACATTAGATGCCTTCTTCCTTCATTCTAGGCCTTGTTTGTTGATTCCTCACTCCTAGTTTCAAGGAGAATCCAAGGTAATTGTGTTGCATGCAACATTTGCAATAATTGCAAATGTTGTCATGACAACAATTTAGCAACTTTTGGCATCTTTTCCATTATGCCTTCTCCCTAAATTTTAGGACCTCTAACCTCTCCATTTTGAGGATCCAAGATCATTTAAGGCCTCAAAGAATCTCTATGTCCACATTTAAGACTTTAGGACACATTCATGACTCCAATCCCACATTTAACAACTAAGCCTAATAAATTGAAAAACTACTAACAATGGCTATTGTTGTGACCTTAGTCCTAATGTCTAACTCATTTAGCCCACATTGCAATGACCTACTAAGGTCTAAACACAAACTAATCTATCTTGACTTGGCCAATGTCAAGTACAAGCCAAAATGAAAACAACTTGGAGGTTAGCCTAGGTGTGCTCCTACACCAAATTATGGTGATATAAACTTAATTTTAGCTATGATAATTTTATTGTAATTAGGATTAATGACATTGTAGTTATGCTTTATACAAACTGTGGTCATGTAATAAATATATTAGAGACAATGATAGTCTAAGGTTAGATAAATTGTTGTTGGTATCTAATATCAATATGAGGTTGTATATTACCATTGTTATGTTGGAAAGAGAGCTTAACAAAATTTAGACTTAATATTTAAAATAAACCTAGTGATAATATTTATGGGGTAAATTAAATAAAATATATCTCATTATTGGTTTTAGTAAGTTATCAATGTTTTAAATTTTATTGCATAGAAAACTATTGATATTAGGGAACTCATAGATGATATGTTTTCAAAATGTAATTTATCTTCCATATGTACTTTGTAATGAATGTAATAATAATGTGTAGTTCTATCTTTAATTTTGCAATCTTAAAGTGAACTGAAATCATAGTGTTTAAGATGTATTTGTATTTGTTTTATTCATTTATTATTATTGTTATGTTCTTCTAGATGATATTAGTTTCCTCAAGGGTTCTTTAATAGGGCGTTACATAAGACATCCATTTGGATGAATAGGGATGTTATCATATTGGTAAACACAAGCACCTAAACAAGATAATTTGGATCCTAATTTCCTTCATGGTTATGAGACTGATGATGATGATTCTAAATATGTACCTTTAGAGGATTATGTTCTAGACTTGTTGGACCCTAGAATTCCTAATAAGAGAAATTTTTAGATGGGGGAATCCTCAAAATCTTCTAGATTAAATAAGGGAAAGAAAAAATGCCATATTTTCTAAAGCTTAATTATTGTGGAGAAAAGGAGATTCAACCCACCTTGTGTTAAGTAGTCATTAGAGAAATTCAAAAGAAAGATAGATTTGGATGAGAGAAACAAAAGTGACATATGAGATTCTAGTATGGACCCACTAAGAATAGACCATTAAGGGATGAATTTCCATATTGAGATCCCTATTGAAACTATAAACAATATGCCCGTAGAAAAGGGTTCGCCTACCACTATGATAGGCAATATGAGGGGAATAAAAAAGAATCAAATGGATCACCAAGATAGCATTTTTAAGCGATTATTGTTGAAAATATATGTTATTAAAGATAGGGATAAATCCGTCAATGAAAAAAATTGGAGTTGGGTTAGGACATTGTGAATAGTATTACTACCTTGGAGAATTCTGAAAAAAATCTTTCTCTAATCCAAAATGTTGCAAAGTACGTTAAGGCTATGAAGATGGATCATGAAGAATAAATAAGGGGTCTTGAAGAATCTGTTGAAGAGGTGTAGGATAAGTTTAGGTTTTTTGTGGATGCTAGAAGAATAGTGATGCAAAATAGTATTAATAGGTTTGAACAACTAAATGAGAAATCACAAACCGTCAAATATTTATCTAAAGGAAACATTGGGTCTCTTGCAGTTATTGTGAAAAGAAAAGGAAAGGAGGTGTTGACCAAGATGTGTATCCATAATAAAGGTAAGAATGATCAAACCCACATCCTTCATACTGTTCTAAAGATCAATGTTGATGTTACTCTCAAAAATAAGGAAGCCACTAAAACTTTAAATAATCTTTAGTCAGTTTTCTAGTTGTTGACACTCTTGGTTTTCTTTTGTTTTATTGTTGGACAAACATTGATCTAATTTTATTTTTCATATGGTGTTGGGAACCTTTGTTTAAAATAGTTTCAGGTCCCGTCAAGACCTATTCTCCTCTAGTTAATAACAAATTCTAATTATAATAGCCTATGCTAACTTGAAGCATTTTGAGAAATTTTTCAAGGATACTAAGATAATAAGTGGACATCACTATGATGTAGTATGATTTGCAAGTTTCTAAAATTAAAATAATAATTTCTTATCTAGTTACTTTTTTTCCTATTATATTATTTGTCTATCAAAAAATTCCTTTGGTATCCATATTCAACCCTTCAATTTTCTATAAACCTTTCAATAATTTTTTTTTTTGAAATCTATCTCTCTAACACATGGAAACATTAAGTTTATTTCAACTTCATTGTTGAATCTTAGTGAAGCTATATGCTATTGGATTTCTATTGGCAACTTATTTAGCTCACTTATCTCTTGTACATAATGTAGGTGAAATTGTTTAATAGTTTCTTATTCTTGTTCGATTAATATTGTACAAATCTCATTATCAGATTTGGTTCGACATTTCTATTTGCACTTCTATTAGTGACCATCACAATCTTGTATTAAGTTTTATAGATGCATTAAGTAATTTTTCCCTACATTTCGAGGTTTAATACTTATAAATTTATTTTTTTGTCAATATTCATAGGTAGACACTATCTACAATATATTTTCTACTTTATTGTGTTTGGTAGTTAAAAGACAAAATTAAGTTACCGACTATTCTTAGTAAGCTTTAATAGAACCCCAATAATTTATTTTATTGCTACATGTTTCTCGAGGATGAACTCACATGGTAGTTTGCATCCTTCCTGTTTCCCTCATTATTTTTACATTCATTTCACAGTACATAGATTACATTATTTTTTATTTATTTCTCTATAATTTAGTCTTGAACTGTTCTTGTTTCCTATTGTGTACGTGGGTCCAAAATATATGGAAATTGTTGAATTCAATCAATTTTCTAGATGATGAGCATGATAAGGATTTTGTGAAAATCCAAACAATAAAATAGTGTTTTAGATAGTGAGTTGCATATTTTGATGTAAGGTTGATTTCTTTTGTGTGGAATCTTTCTATTTATTGACCCATAAATTCGGTCCATAGTTGACTATACTTTATTTTATATCATTCTAGCCAATTAAATGAATATTTGTTATTTTACTTCATCTTTTGTCACTGGCCCACACCCTTAATTAAGTTTAATATTCATTTTTATCATTTACATTTATCTAATTAAATACAAAGATTATCCCCATATCTTCCAACTAAGTCAAATAATTAATTAATATCTAATATATTGATTTAGGTTAAATAAACTTCATTTATCAATTTTATTTAATGTTTAATTACGCCTCACTCCAATCCTTGTTCACTCAATCGTAGCCTTCAAATAAACGTATATAAATGAAAATTTAAACATGTCATCTTGTGAAAAGCATTGTACCCTCTTTATGCTCACACATATATGAGAATGCAAAACTCACCTCACTACTACCCTACCTCTTACACGTCATAAAGTAGACACCATACTTTCCTCACTTCTTCATTTGATGAGCTTTTCCATCTATGCTCACACATGTTAGAACACCTACCTCTTGTACCTCCATAACTCTTGTGACACCTATCACAAGGCCAAGCCTTCAATTCGTGTAATCTCTCTTAAACAATCCTAGTCATTCATTTGACATTGACTTTTATTGATTGATTCTTCCTATAAAAAAATTGTAAATTAAGATATTTTCTCTTATTTTCTAAATCTTCCATTATCCTAAAATTATATTGTCTATTCAATTCATGCTTATACCATCATTAAACTATCCAAATAATCTTCAATCTCCTATCATCTATTATTGACAATAATTCAATTTCTATATTTCAAACGAGAGTACATAATTTTAAACTTCATTACCGGTACCTTGATTTTTTTTAAATTAATGAACTGAGATCAAGCTCCAAATCATCTAATCAAGGCGAAGTCTTATAAAAAGATACAAACTACCAAAGTATGCAATCAAGGGGAGGTGGGGATTGACAAAAATAGAAATGAAATACCATTACCACAATACAAGTCGTGGTTAACATTGAATTACAGTTTCCTTGATTAAGTTAGATATTGAACGAGAAGGGAACGTACGAATAGAAGCTGAACACGCAAAAGTTGAAAGGAAGGTGTGAACGAAAGTTCACATGAAGCAGCAGAATGTTGGTCGATCAGAATAAATGTGTCTTATTCTCTTTGGTACTTAAAAATATCCTTAAAAGCTTCTGATTAAGTCTTTACGCGTGCTGTCAAGTTCACCAATATTTAGTTGCGAGTTGTCCATTCTAAGTTGCCTATTACTTACTTCAGTAATACTTCTTACATGATATGCGCAGAGGTCTTTATCCCCTATTTCAAATCTTAATTAGAAAATGTAAGGTGATATGTTGCTTGTAATCGCAGAGCAAGAAAGCTTCTGGACCCAGGAAGCCGACTTCATGAAAGAAAACAAAAAGAAGAAGGTAACGTACGTAAACATCGATATTGATATATCTAGCCACTTGGCTTGAAATCTGTCATGGGAATCTGGCATAAGAATGTTAACTAAAACAGGTGTAGGATTTATGTATGTCTGCATTGGTAGATCATTTTATTAACTAAAACAAGTATACAATTGTTTTCAAGGCCAGTGATTTTAATGTCATTCAGAGACTACTGTCTCTGTTAAGGTTTGAGTGGATTTGTGATCAACTTCTCTTGGAAATGAGGTGGATTCATTATTACAATGTTGGCAAGACAAGAAAAAATAGATATGAAAGATTCTAGATTAAAAATATATATATCATTTTAATAAAGGTTATATCTTCTAAATAAAGGTTATCATATTGTATTTTCTTGTCAACTAGCGTGCGTATGTGCGGGAGATAGATAGGGAAAGATTAGCTTATGAAAACCATTTTTTATAAAGTAATATTTAAAGATTAGTTCTTAATAAACATTATTTATAAATTATATATGATATTTATTATCATGTATAAAAGAAAATATATTCTAATGTCTTTTTAGAGGAAATATATCTAAGATATGACTGTTTAATACACTTTTATCATATTACTTAAATAGAGTTGTATGAAAATAATTTTTTTTCTCACAAAAAGGAACCATGGAACCACCAAGAACATTCACAATAATGTAAAATCATTTAAAATATATTTTAATGTAATTCAAAAAATATAGTTATTCATGTTATTCTCATTGGCAAGTTTGGATGTGTTGTAATTGATGTCAATATGTCTATTATGTAGTTTTGTCAGAAGAACAATATCTTCAAAGGTATGGCGGAGAACGGTTACTGAGGATGACGGGTTGCACACCTCATGGGATGATGTAGAGGTGGTTTACTAGGTCACTATCAAGTTGTAGGTGTTTATATGATGATTCGAGTAAGTTATGAGATCATAGTTGGTGATTGACTACTTTAATGTCTGTTAGTGTATCAGAATTGCAGAAAATTGGCTTCATGCACAAACACATGGTGAGATCTTTGGTCACGCAGTTGGGAATGTGTGAAGAACATTGTGATGGATCTTCAGCTCAAAGGGTTCATGATTTTGAAGGTTTGCAAGGCATTTTCAAGTGTTGCAGGTGAAGGTGGCAGTATTCCTTGGGGGTGAGCATAGAATGTTGACAAATCCATTAGCTAAGATAGATTTGATTATTTTTTTGTTAGCTTATGATGCCTAAGGATGTTATCAGATTATGTGCCAAATAAGTTGGTAGTCTACATCAATCAAGGTGATGAAATTTAGAGGGAATTTCAAGTTCATGATAATTTTTCTTGTTTTCTTGGTCGACTTGATGGGTAATATGTTTTATGGGCGATTGGTAAAAGTTTTTATGGTAGAGCTATGATCTCGAGGTAGCTATGAAGGATCTAAGTTATGGTTGTCTGACATGCTTTGATTAGGATCATTGATTTTAGCACAGTATTATGGAAATGTAAAGTTAGGTTTTTTCCAACTTGTTCTTGATATAAGAGTTGATGAATTATGTCAAATTATGTGGATGTGCAAGAGAAGGATTAATCGCGGACACTAGAGATTGCTTGAGAAGCAGTTGGGAAGATCTACTGAAGGTTGAATTACTCATCTGATGGAGTTAGATAGGATTGTAATAGGGATATGAATGTACTCTAATGGAACTCGGCAAGGTATAATTAAATGATACTATACAGTTCATAAATTAGTCAGATTGTAGTATGATTTATATTTGTAAGATAATGATTCTTCCTTAGGGTTGGATCCCAAGGTAGTTTGAGCAGTGAGCTCTCGGAAGTGTGCCTGAATAGTTGTGCATTTCTTATTTGTAATAAGCTTATACTTATAACAATATATTAGTCTTATTGTGGGTTCAAGCCCCACTATGGTTTTCACCCTAATTTGGGTTTCCATGATAAAAATCCTTGTATAATGTATTGTGGATGTTTTTTTAATTTGTGCATACATGTTTATTTTATTCTAAATAAGTGATAAGGTTTTTAAGGTTTACGGGTTTAAGGGTTTTAAAGAGTTCAAATGATTCATCTTATCCTCTCAGTTGTTTGCTACCTTGTTTCCTACAATTCCAATTGTTAAAAAAATATTAACCAAATGATAAAATTTATAAATAAATGTATTCTTCTAGCTTCATTTAAGCATGCTTAGAAATTTTACTAAGTACCATAAATGTATCATTGTGGTCATCTATGTTTATACTAGCATACCTATATTTTAATTAATATATGTAACATAAACAAAGAAATATCAAATTTTAAATGAAATGGTTCAATAAATCCTTCATGGTACTTGGGAATATTAGTAATGTATGAAAAAACTTGGATTGAAATAAGACATAAATCAATATTCATACATTTCAATGAGTTTGAGATTATTAATCATTAATTTATTCATATAGAATCAATGATTTAAAATTCAATAAGAAGATTAAAATAAGATAAAATTGTAAGGTCGTGGCCTTGAAGACACAAATGTTACTTTGAAAACCAAGCGTATAGCTTTGTATGTCCAATATGAGGTATTTTTCTCACTCATTTGTAGTGAAATTATTTTTAGCTTTGTCATTAATATATATTAGAGTAATTAAGAGATCCTTTGTTTGATTCTAAACTAAAAGAAAATTTATATTATCGAAGTAAATCATAATATATAATAAATTCAAGTCATATATGTAGAGAAATTTTTTTAAGGTGAGATAATTACATAAATTTGTACAAATATGCTTGATATAAACATAATCTACAAAGTTAAAAAGAAATAGAATTTATCAACACATATATAGACCCACTTTATAATAATAAAAAAGAATGATCCAAGGTTTTAAAACAAAAAGGAATTATGGAAGCTTTTTCAGTTTTACTTAGGCAACATGAATGTTAAAAATTAGTTTAAATCATTTGAAATAAATTCATATTAGAAATGCAAATAATTAAAAAAAAATTATTTTTCTTAACGATTTTCATTTTTATTTAAGATATTAAGAAAAAACTATAAGGTTTGATATGTTATATAAGAACACTTAAAATACATGGAAGTAAATTTTATCAAAAATATATTACATAAACTTTTTTTTTTATAATTTCAATCTATTTCTTATGACCTTTGCTTGACAAGTTGTCTACCATTTGTTATCTCTTCATAATGGTTGTATGTGAATGCTGAAATAATATAAAGTTCAAAATACGAAAAAGGGAATGTCAGGTCATTAGTTCTACCTAGAAAAGAATATAATATAGTTCATTATTGTTTTAGAATAATTATACAATCAGAGTTATAATTATTCTTTAGACTTATGAGAACACAAATAGATAGCCATAATATATAAATTTTTGATAGGTAAAAGGAAATAGCCAAATAATTTTATTAATATTTAAACCTATTTACGATTCGGCTCACTAGGCGCACAAGAAGAGTTGGGCAAATAAAATCTCTAGTCTTTCCCCAAAAATAGAAAGAAATTTATAGTTCATAATTTTACAAACATCCCATTTTCATGTACAAGGAATTACTGAGGAATTCAATATCCTCATTTACATATTGTTTTGAAAACAACACAGTAAAATATTTCTAACAATTTACTACTTTAGCTATAGCTTACAACCACCACTTGCTTACATGAGGGGTGTTATTTAAGGGTTTAAACACTTTATTTTATTGCACATAATAACAGATGATACAATCCTAGATTCTATCTAACTAACCACTGCATAGTAATAAATAAAAACATAGAAGACCCCTAGCTCAATCATAGATCTTTCTGAGCCTTAAATATATGTTGTTTTTACAAGACCCTAAATTTCAATAATAGACATCCTCCAAAAAACTTTTATATCTATTAGTATATCCAGTGTAATGAACCACCATTCTATTCATATAACCTTTGTAAGCTAAAGGCGTAGTTATCTGATTAAATTGATTGCAACAATCACTTAAAAGACAAAAACTATGAAAACTATAAGATCACTTCAAAACTCATTATGGCATCCATCTCTATACAACCATTTTTTTGGTACCTTTTAACGTAAATGTGTTATACATTAACTGAATATTTATCCCAATACATTTTTTATTAGTAAATTCAATATTAATAAACAAATCTTTATCCTTATAATGCATATCCAAAGTCTTAAACTTAAGTAATAGAATTATCTACCTTTGAATATAGCTTATTAACAATCTTCAATCGAGCTTTACTAAGAATTAGATATTTTTCTTAAACATATCAATCTAAAATCATCCATCTCCTAAATTAGTTATATAATCCATTGTGCTAACAAGGTGGTAGAAAAATATTACCCCAAATTCCAACCTCATTATATCTCTTAGTGTTGTGATAGTTTAATCTAGAGCCTACTCCAAAAAAAGTCTTCTATTAGCCTCCTATATGAATGGGGAATGTAATCAGATGCTCTTCAGTTAACCTTGATAGAATGTAAAATGACAAATGAGTTTACTTTCTCATCTTTATAACATTTGAGAATGTAGTCGTTTAAACATAACGGTCAAATAATGCTTTCCACTGACCACAATGATTAAAACATAATAACCATTACGTATGCACAAAAATACTTTATCTTCACTAACCATAATTAACTCACAAATAGATATCTCAAAATGCATATGACTCTTACCACTCACGAATCAAGGGATCTATAAATGATTTGACTATAAGTGCTCCCCCTAAGAAAATAATGTGCTTAGTTTACAAATGGATTCTCCACATTTCCTTAACTTGTGGAGTTCTTAGTTAATTCACAAGAATTAAATTCTCCTTTCCATACCCATGTCTTCTTCATATCATTTCTGACTTGATCATCATTAATAGTTTTCTTCCCTTTAGCATCTTCAACATTGTTCATCGGTTGAGCTCTGGTATACTTTCTTTCTTTGAATGATCTAGCAAGATGACCAACTTTATTAAAGACATAACATACCATACCTATTAGATTCCAGGCTCCAACATTGCCTCTGGTTGACCTTACTCTACAATTCACAACCACATATCCATAGTTGTGACAATTAGAACAAGTAACATTTGACTGGTTACCTTGATTGATAGGTCTATGACTGTTTTAATCATACGACCATTGGTTTTTTATTCTCTCCTTGTACTCATGAGCTTTATGTCCAAACTTGTTTCAATAATAACAAAATCCATGGACTGTATAAGATCTAGCATTGTAATTTTCAATTCTACCATAGGAATTTCTTGATCTAGCAGTAGAACAACTAGGTCTAACATTTGAACCAATAGGTTTAAACCAACATACATTAACAATCTTCTCTTCCTAATGAAAATTAAAATATATCCATTTATACCTTCTCTTGCTAGTGTTTTTATTCACCTTGGCTATTGATTTGCCTCATGCATTGATGTCCTTAGTGCCAAATGATTCACCAGCTTCAAAGTTTGAAAAACCTTGACTTTTATTCGCTCCATACATCCCGTGTCTTTCAAGATGTTCATCAAGTTTAGAAGAACTCTTTCAGAATTTATCCAGCACAACATTTGCAACTTTTGACTCTTCTTTTATCTTTTCATTCTTTTTCCTTATTCCGTCATTCTCTCTTTCAATATCTATTTTATCTTCATTTGTATCATGTAAGTGTTCCAACAATATAGAAACATTTTGCTCCATCTAAATAGTTGCTCCAAAAAAAATTTTAGCGTTTCATTTTTTACCTCTAGGACATCTTAAACAATTTTCTTGGCATCCTCAATAACTCTTCTTCTTTCAAGTTCTTCAACCATCCAAATAGACTAAATTTTAAGGTCTATTTCCATATTTTGGACTTCCCTTTTGATTCCACTATTTTTATACATTAGATCTGCAAGTGCTTCCTTAGATTCTTCAGACAAACTACAGTTAGATAGTTGTTCAATGTACTCTTGACTTTCACTCAATTTATCAACAAGCTCTCTTCAATTAGAAAATGAATGCCTCATCTTTTCCTTTAGTTCATTGATAAAGTTTCTTGCATCCTCAAGTTTTTTCTCATACTTGTATCTATCCATGTTGAATTATAGGGATATTTTCCTCAAGCAGTTAAGCTTAATAACAACAGGATCATTCTTTGATACCAATTCTTGGAAATCTTATGACTGAGAAAGGGGGGGGGGGGGGGGAAANGGGGTAAATCAATACAAATAGGTAATGAAATAATTAAACCACCGATATGGTTATCTATACTATTAACTTCCAAGCCAAAATTCATATAACTAAATTAAAAAAATGATTATAAAAATATCAAGCATCGACAATCTCAACAAACATAACACAAATATTTTATCATGGAAACCCTTGTAAAAGGGAAAAATCCATGATGGCGATGACACCCACAAACCCATTACTATAGTAAATGAGTTTTCCCTGTTAGGATATAAAAATATCCTTTCTGAGGGTTCATATTATAAGGCATGATTAGTACAATGTTAGGAGTACAATAAGATCAGTTATTATTTACCTCACTAGAGGATTTTAAACCTGAATAAAGAAGTTACCCTGTTAAAGGATTTACAAATAAGAACCTCTAAATGTTCACCCTTGTAAGGTATTTAACCTGTTGCAACTATTAGGGAACAACAAGATATGTTGATCTATAGAATGACATAGATAGCCTATCAGATCTGTTTTTCTCCTTTCCTTCTTGACGTTGTACTTATTTCTTCTCCTTCAATTCATGATGGCCCAATCTGAAAATATGATCACAACCCTAAATCAAATGATTTAGTGCTCCTTATATAGAACTATCATTAAGTCACACAAGACCTAGAACTTTCCACCATAGTTAGCTCAAAATATTATCCAAATTCCTTGAAATTAGTATCAAAAAATCCAATATGTCATCCTAAAATATATTACCAATATTTAGAACTAATATGTTTGCCTCAGATCCATTGCATTAACCAAATTTATATGAAACTTTGATCGGTAATCAAATAGGTAAATTGTATTCTTACTCAAAACATAATTCATTAAAATATGGTATAAACTATTGCTATTGGAATCATGGATTCCACTTTCCATGTACAAATTTTATCTATGATCACAATACCTAAATCTTTCCTTAAGTTGACCGCTACCACATACGTGCAGGGGCACCTCCTGAAGACAAGAAGGGTTACTTGGAGGACCTAAAGGGATGAAATGACCTATAATGTCATTGTATTTATGTAACATGTCCTTTGAAGAAATTTTATGTAATAGATTCAATTGGATGTTGTAAAAGATGCGAAACATGTAATATTGTATTGTATGAAAAAACAATGTAAAATGTCAATATTCGACATAATAGGCCTAGAGGATTAAGAATAAGTTTATTTTAAGGGTTTCGATATGATATTTGGGTCTTAAATGAAAAAATAAAGATTCATGAGTTCATTGGAGTTCATTTGAAGAAGAAAATCCTAATTGGTTTTCAATCTAGTTTCAGTGATTTTTGAATTCAGATCTTTTACTTGAGTTATCTGTCCTGTGAAATCACATTTTTTGTATTGTTTAAGAATGTGAAATCATAGATTTATCCCCTTTATGTATTTACTCTCAGTTGGGGATGGATCATAGTATTGTAATATATCATTCTAACAATTTTAGTGCATGAAAGAGGGAGACATTGCAGGTTCTCATGAAAAGAGTGGAGTTCATGGGGTTGAAGGGTTAATAATTATGGTGCATGGGTGTAGCCACCATAGATTTGCACAAAGGAGGGAATTATTTTATTGAAGAATCCATTTTAGGATGGAAAAAGGATGGTGAATCATTTTTTTTTGTGTTATTATAATGTTGGGAAGGAGGACATTGAGCAAGCCCTAGAGTTTAGGGGTATTGCAGTCTAATTTTGGGCTTTCACACTTAAAGGAGTCATAGGATAAATTTTCTTATAATTTTGTTCATTGGGGGTCAAATAAGAACTATTATGGAAGTTTTAGGTTGTGGAAAGGTGGAATTTTATTCTGAGGAATGGTGGAATTTTATTCTGAGGTGGATATAGAAGAAGAGGGTTTCGAGTAACTTGTTACAATTGTAGAGAAGAGGGACATAGATCATTTGAGTGTACATATGCAAGAAAGAAAGTCGGTAGTAGTATAAAGGATTTGGTGCAAGATAGTCACCGAATGAACCTGAGAAGGAAGGAAACCTAATGGTTAGAATAATATTATGGAGTGAGAAGAATAAGCAATATCCAGTAAGAAAGAGTTTGTTCAAGACCAGATATAGAGTTGTAGACAAAGTTTGAAATGTAATTGTTGACAGTGGAAGCTCAGAGAATTTGGCATATGAGGAAATGGTCACCAAGTTGCAATTGGAAAGAATGAACAACCCAAAGCCCTATGAGATTTCATAGATCAAGAATGACCCTACACTTACAATGAGTGAACAATTTTTTAAGAATCTGTAAAATTGGAAAGTATTATGATAGGGTATTGTCTGATATTATGCCTATGGATTGTTGTCATATTTTGTTGGGTAGAACTTGGAAATATGGTAGACATGCTATACATGATGGAATATTGAATAAGTGTAATATTTGGGTTGATGGTAAGAGACAAATATTACTACCTTTAGTTGAAGAATCTGGTGGTGAGATATGCACATTTGTGAAAGTTTATTTGATAAAATGTAGATAGTTTGTTAAGGATATGAAGAGAAATGATGTTTTTTATGATTTGATTCCTAACAAATCGAGTGAGAGAATAGGAGATAAAAATCCTGAGGAAGTTGAAAAGTTTCTTACCAAGTACAAGGAGATAATTTTATAAATTGTACCTAATAGTTTTCCACTAATGAGAGATATTAGTCATTGTATGGATCTAATTCCTAGAGCTAGTTTTCCAAACAAGGCACCACACCAATTGACACCAACCGAGAATGAAGAACTCAACTGATAAGTTAATGAGTTGTTGCAGAAAGGTTTGGTCAGAGAAAGTTTGAGTCCATTTTCTATACCAAATGTGTTAGCACCAAACAAGAATGGAGAATAATGAATGTGTACTAATTCAAGAGATATTAACAAAATAATAGTTAAGTATCGGCTCCCTATACCTAGGATGGATGATATAATGGATTATTTAAGTGGAGAAAGATATTTTACTAAGATTGATTTTGAGAATGGATATCATCAAATTAGAATCATACAAAGTGATGAATGGAAGGCTTCATTTAAGACAAAATATGGTTTGTATGAGTGGTTTGTTATGCATTTTTGTTTAACTAATGCACCAAGTACTTTTATGAAGTTAATGAATGAGGTTCTAAAGAAATTTTTGGGTAAAATTTTAATTGTGTACTTGGATTATATTCTAACATTTAGTAAGACTAGAGAAGAGCATTTGATGCATATAAGACAAGTGTTTTAGAGATTGAAGGAGGAAAAGTTGTTGATTAATTTGAAAAAATTTTCCTTCATGAAAGAAGAACTTGCGTATTTAGGCTTTGTGATTTCAGATGATGGTTTGTGATGAACCATAACTAATTGAATGTTTGAATATGTTAAGTTAATGATCGCCAAGTTGTAGAAAGTTAATACAAGACATTAAATTAGTAAATGTATTGTATAGTCATTAATATCAACTTGATATGATCTGATTGGTTATATACATAGTGTCAAAGACTTAAAAGAACCAGAGAGATAAAGGTTATGCTATTAGTAATGGATAAAAGATTAGTATACACTAAGTGACAAAAAACACCAATGGATAGTGCACCCCTACGAATAGATAACCCCGAGAGAATAGTAACTATGATACCTGAGCAAGATACCCGATGAAGCATTACCGAGAGTAGAACCACAGTGTTACCTGATGGACAGACAAGGCTGACATAGAGAGATGCTTGAGGACAATTGAAGTCAAGACTGAGCTAACAAGGAGTTCCACACCGAAAAGAACTGAAGTTTATAAATGAAAAAAGACTTAGCTAACAATAGCTAAATATTGAGTTAACTAGTTGATCACATTGTTTTCATCGACAAGTTAAAATCTAGAGATAAGCTAAAGTTTTAAAGTTGTTTTATTCCAGTTCTCAATGAGAAATATACGGGATAAAAATGAAGCAAGACATAAAGAAAGAAAGGCAATATTTCCAAATCACGTAAAGAATAAGAAAGACTAAAACCTAAAAATGGTGAAATCATGTCTATAAGAGAGACAAGCTAAATCATTATGAATTGCGGGTGAAGAGAGGATAAGATGTTGAAGAGAATACTGGTGAAGAAAGACTTCATACAGTCCTGATCAAACAAGATGAAGAACACAGCTAAAGATTTCTGTAGACATTGAGCAATAGAGAAGCACAACATCACTGAGTAGAAAGAAGTGGAGAAAAGGTATTGAAAGGAAACATTGATCAGAAAGGTATTATGAGCTTACAATAGATCTGAATATCTACAAGTCTAAGTCATATTTATGGACAAATCATATATTGTTTTAGTTTAACCATTGGATCAAAAATTCTCTTAACCGATGAGGATTTAACATTCCATTATTTATTGAGACAGATCACAAGTAGTATCAAAAGGTTTATCATTAAGATATCATAGTGAAATTCCAGATATCAAGTGATTAACTATTAGTGATAAATCCTCTAACAAGGTTGCACTTAGTAGTGTGTTTGTAATCTTGAACAGGGTTGGCTCTTCACCGAGATCACTTTAGCAGAGTGAAAATGGTGGGTTACCGGTCCCCAGTGGTTTTTACCTTAACAAGGTTTCCACATTAAAAATCCATGTGTTGAATGTGTTTAAGAGTCATTGTTTTAATGTTTTTCTTTACACATTACTAAAACATGATTGATCAAAAAATATTGTTATTTATTGTATTTCGGTAAATGCTAAACTGCTATTCGGTAAAGCTTAAGAATAAGGTTTAACAGTGAAATCTTAGCAGTAGTTATTGGATAAGATTATTTCATGGTATACATATTAAATAGGATTGAAGATAACTAGAGGCTTATAATTTTGGTACTAAGTTTTTATGGTTAATATTGGATTAATTTTTGAGACCACTGATTCACCCCCCTCTTAGTTATTCTAAGAATTGGTATCAGAGCTTGTGTGCTTACAAAGGAAGCTTTCAATACCTAAGCTAAAGATCAAAATATGAGAAAATGGGATGTGCCTAAGTTGAACAATGACAAGTTTGCATCATGGAAAAGCAGGATAACACTCCACCTATCAGGTATTCGAAATGATGTTACCCAATACTTAGATACTGAATATGTGTTGCCTACAAGACCTCACACACTTGATCAATTTAGAAAAAATCATCAGCACAATTCTTTGATGATAGAACTTTCTCCCTCACTCTCTGATGCTAAATTTGAAGATATCAAAACTTGCACCACTGCAAAGAAAATGTGGGACAAATTGAATCTAGTACATGTAGGAGAAGAAAATTTACTAAGAGCTAAGGCTGAAAGTCTAAGAGGTAGATTTTATGACCTAAGAATGAAAGGAGAAAACATCACTCAGTATAGCTACAAAATCAAAGAGGTAGTCAACGCTATTTGAGGATTTGGAGGTGTACTTGTCAAAGAAATAGTGGTAAGTACAATCCTAAGAACCTTATTGCATGTTTATGCTATTAGAGTATTTTCTATACAAGAAATGAGAGCAGTAGGAAACAAAAATGTCACTCTATATAGTTTGGTTGGTAGACTTATTTCATTTGAGATGAATAAATTTGATAATAGTGTCTTACCATCTATTGAGTCTGCATTCAAATCTTTTTTGAGAATAAGTCAAGTCATAAACACACTATGATAAATGATAGTGAAAGTTATAGTGATGACCAAGAACTTGATGAGATTGAAGCACTCATGGATAGAAGATTGTAGAGAGGCAAATGTAGATACAAAGGTAAATTATTACTTGTATGTTTTAATTGTAAAGAGATTGGACACTTTGTTGCTAGATGTCCTAACAAAAGAAAAGAAGACAGAAGTAGTGACAGATCATATCAAAATTAGTTTGACAGAAGTGATAACATATATTACTAAAGAAAATGACAATCAGACAAAAGAGATACCTAAGACTACAAGGAGAAAGGGAAGAAAGCTTGTTACCTAGATGAGAAATGAGCTGGAGATATAGACACCAAATCTAATGAAGATATTGAGATGGTATTTGTTGCCATGAAGGATGATTCAGATGAAGAGGAAAGGTATGTTGAGACTGCACTCATATCTAAGGTTAGTAAGAATGATGTCTCAATTATAGATAGTGGCTGCACTCACTACATGATTGGAGATATAAATAAAATTTTGAAACTTTTGAGTATTATAATGGTGGATTAGTAAGAATGGGTAATGAGTCACCCTATATGGTTGAAGGTAATGGAACCATAATGTTGAATAATCTGATCAGATGTGAAAATGCATACTGGGTAAAAGGACTTAACTATAATCTATTGAGTTTTTCATAGCTAAATAACATAGGTCACCGAGGTGCATTTGAGAACAAAAAGAAAAAGATCTTTAATGAATCAGGAAGGTTGATCAGAATTGGTGAACAAACAAAAGGTAACCTATTCTATCTTGATGACATAAACACTACTTGTTTAATGGCTAAAAAAAAAGACATATGGTTGTGGCATAAAAGGCTATGTCATGTAAATTTTGACAACATGATTAAGATAAGAAATAAAATGAAAGTAAGAGGCTTACTAAGCATGTCAAAGCCTGACCATATCATATATAAGAATTGTCAAAAAGGTAAAATGACAAAGTCTAGTTTCAAGAGCATAACCCATACATCTAATGATATTCTAGATTTAGTCCATAGTGATCTATGTGGACCCATCAGAACTAAGAGCTACTATGGTGATAGATACTTCATTCTATTTGTAGATGATTATTCTATAATGATGACAGTTATGTTCTTAAAAGAGAAATCATAAGCATTCAAGATGTTTAAATTGTATAAATCTATTTTGGAAAAAACAAGTGGTAAGGAACTGAAATGCTTAAGATCAGATAGAGGAGGAGAATTTATTTCTGATCAATTCACTAACTTCCATAATGAGCATGGAATTAAAAGATAGGTTTCTGCATGAAGAACACCACAATAAAATGGGATTTCCGAAAGAAGAAATAGATCCATTAGTGATTGTGCAAGAACATCGATGATTGAGAATGGCATCACTCAAACATTCTGGAGGGAAGCTATCAGTACTGATGTCTACACATTGAACATATTTTAATTGAAGAAAGACACCAAAAAGACACCTTATGAGCTATGGTATGGATACACACCCAATGTAAGTTACTTCAAAATTTTTTTAAGTCAATGTTATATTTCTAAAGATTATAGAAATGGAAAGCTTGACTCCAAAAATGAAGAAGAATCTTTCTAGGGTGTTCCACAAAAATCAAGGCTTATAAATGTCTTAAGAAGTCCTCTAACAAAATCATTGAGAGTGCAAATGCTAGAATAGATGAATATGCAGAGAAAAATGATGAGGAAAATAAAAAAGACCCAAAAGACTACAACAGGTTTGTCTATAATAAAGAATATGACACTCTACCTGAGCAATAATGTATCACTCTTAAGAAACAGAATAATGCACCTAAGCATTAGGCTGCAAACACCAAAAATTAGGAAAATGCTACAAATGATGTTCCAAGAGATGATGATCAGAATGATAAACAAAAATATGAAAGGATACTTTCCAACTATGTTAGAAGACACCATCCATAGAACTAGATCATAGGAGACAAGAAGGCTTGAATGTGAACAAGAGGTAAGTCACTAAACACTAGATTTTTTATTATTATTTTGAGCCTAAATCTGTTGATACTGCACTTGGAAATGAAGAACAGGTCAGTTCTATGAATGAAGAGATAGAACAAATTGAGAAGAATAGAACATGGAAATTAGTACCTAGACCAGATGAAAAGAATGTCATTGGTAAAAAATGGATATTCAAAAACAAGCGGAATGAGAATGGAGAAGTCAGAAGGAACAAAGCAATATTAGTATGCAAGGGGTATGCACAAGAAGAAGGTATTGACTATGGAGAAACCTTTGTACCCATTTATAGACTAAAATGATTTAAAATTCTACTTTCTTATGTTGCATTCAAAGGATTCAAGGTATACCAAATGGATGTCAAATCTGCATTCCTAAATGGAATACTAGAAGAAGAGGTATACATTTAACAACCAAAAGGGTTTGTTGATCCTAAAAAGAGAAACATGGTTTGTAGACTATACAAAGACTTATATGGATTGAAAAAAGCACCAAGAGTGTGGTATGAAAGACTTCACTCCTATCTCATAAGTATTGGATTTCTAAGAACAAGTGAAAATAGTAATCTGTATTTAAAAGAAGATACCGATGATAAAATTTTAATTGGTGAAATATTTGTTGATGATATCATATTTGGGGGTAATGATATGTTATGAAATTTTTTTTCTAATGAAATGAGTATAGATTTTGAGATGTCAATGTTTGGGGAGACCAAATTCTTTCTTGGTCTATAGAATCTTCAACAAGATGCAGGCATATATATCACAAAATCCAAATACATCAAAGAAGTGTTGAAGATATCTAAGATGGAAGATTCCAAACCAGTTGGAGCACCTATTTCAACTGGATGTAAGATGACAAAGGAAGACAAGTCAAACAAGGTAAATTGGACCTTATATAGATCAATGGTTGGAAAACTCATGTATGTTGTTCATACTAGACCAGATATAGCACATGTAGTTGGAATAGTTGCAAGATTCACTACTAATACCAAAGAATCACACATGACTACTGTGAAAAGAATTGTGAGATATATAAAGAATACTAAGGACTATGGATTATGGTATAAAAGAGAAGGAAAATTTGAGGTTCAATTTTATATAGATGTTGATTAGGCTGGGAACTTAGATGAAAGAATGAGCAAAACAAGAGGAGCTTTCTTAATGGGTGACAAACTTGTCACATGCATAAGTAAGAAACAAGGATGCATCTCACAATCTACTGCACAAGTAGAATATGTGGTTGTTTCTACAAAATTCTCTAACATTGCATGGATCAAACAATTAATGGAAGGTATAAATATGAAGCTTCTTGAACCAGTGATTATCTATTGTGATAATACCAGTGCAATAAACATATCAAATAATATTGTCATGCATGCTAAGACAAAGCATATTGCTATCAAGTATCATTACATAAGGGAACAAGTGCAAGAGAAAGAGATGATACTAGGATATGTTCAATACAAGGAACAATCAGCTGACATATTCACAAAGCCATTTCCTAAAGATACATTTGAGTACCTGAGAAAGAAACTAGGGGTTCGACCCTTGTCTATTAGTCACTAAGATGATTAGGAGGCTGCATTAACCCACACAATTTGAAAATAATTCATGTTGATGCAAGCAAAGATATGAAATGCAAAGATACATAAGTACACAGAAAGGTACTTATCTGCACCGAATACTAGAGTCATTGTAATGTTGATGGAAAGGGAAATTTAAGGAGTATATTATAAAAGGGAGGAAGAATATACTTTGGCATTACTGAAAAGGGAGAGAGATTATATCCATATGAAGTATCTATCATAATCATCCAAAGGAAGAGAAGTTATGCTAAAGCAGATATGACTTAATGGAGAAAAGTATTCTATTTTGTTGTCAAAGGAAAAAGACATGATCAAGGAAAGGAACACTCAAAGGGAGAGACAACATGAAAGAAGAGATTATACATCAATGGGAGAGATAGAATTAGAAGCTTCTACATCTATCGAGTGAAGGGAATGAAGATTGAAGAGATTACTCTGCAAGAAAAAAATCTAAGCTAGAAGAGATTATCGAGAGCAAGATATTTGTATTGGTTATAGAAAAATAAGTTTGGTAGATTGAACTAAAAATGATATATTTCATATTATAGTACTAGTAATATAGTATGTTTCCATCAATTCCAAAGGGAGAGATTGATAAATCATAACTGATTGAGTGTTTGAAGATGTTAATTTGATGATCACAGAGTTGCAGAAAGTTAATGCAAGACATTAAATCAGTTAATGTATTGTATTTTCATTGATGTCAACTTGATATAATATGATTGGTTATATACATAGTTTCAAATACTTCAAAGAACTAGAGAGATAAAGGTTATGCTATCATTAATGCATAAAAGATTTAAGTATATACTAAGTGACAAAAAACACCTATGGACAGTGCACCCTAATGGATAGAGAACCCCGAAAGAAGAGTCACAGTGATGCCTGAGAAAGATACCTGATCAAGAATTACCAAGAACAGAACCATAGTGTTACCCAACAGACAGACAACCCTGATGGACATACAATCCCGATGGATAGAGATGCCCGAGGACAACTAAAGTCAAGACCAAGATAACAAGTAGTTAAACATTGAAAAGAACTTAATTTTAGAAATGACAAAAGACTTAGCTAACATGAGATAAATATGGAGTTAACTGGTTGATCATATTGTTTTCATCGACAAGTTAAAATCCAAATATAAGATAGATTTTTAAAGCTATTTTATTCCAGTTGTCAAGGAGAAATCTAGGGGATAAAAATGAAGTAAGTTTTAAAGAAAGAAAGGTGAGATTTTTGAATCATGTCAAGAACAAGAAAGACTAAAACCTAAAAATGGTGAAATCATGTCTATAAGAGAGACAAGCTAATTCATTATGAATTATTGGTGAATAGAGGAGAAGATGGTGAAGAGAATACTGGTGAAGAAAGACTTCATATATCCCTGATTAAACAAGCTAAAAAATAGAGCTAAAGATTTCTGCGGACACCGAGAAACAGAGAAGCACAACATCACTAAGCAGAATGAAGTGGGGAAAAGGTATTGAAAGGAAACATTTATCAGAAAGGTACTATGAGCTTACAATAGATCTGAAAAATCTGCAAGTCTAAGTTGTATTTATGAATAGATCATATACTATTTAAGTTTAACCATTGGATCAGAAAGTCTCTTAACCAAGCAAGATTTAGGCTCATCAAATTAGTGATGGAGAGGAGAGGAGGAGAGCAACTTCCTGGAGGAAATTTGAATTCCCCTTCGGGCGGGAAACCTGCTGGAGGAGGATCGCAGGTGAATCTAGGGGAAGGCAACAAGATTCCAAGGGAGGTGAGAAGGATGCAAAAGGGGACAAAGACCCAGATCAGAATTGACCCCGAGAAGGTGGTAAAAGGGACTTTTTGAATCATGACATGAGCAGGAAAGAGACCTCTAGAAATAAACAGAGATATTCTGTGCCAGTGATTCAGAAAAAGGTAAAATATGTAGCAGTGGAGGGCTCCACAAAAGAGAAAAGGAAGGACAACTCTCTATTGAGATTCCAAATTCGAGAAGATGCTCTAAAGGAAATGAAAGGTGATGGTAAGTTTCCTGAAGTTGCAAATGATGGTCTTCCTTTATTTAAAAACAATGTCAATGGAAATTGGTCCTCTCTTTTTGGTGTGAAACCTACTAGGAAATCTTCTTTTCCCCTTGTTGACAATACGTCGGATCCTGTGAAGGGAATATTTAGTATTTCCCTTCCTGATTCACTAGTTGATCACATAGTAGCTTCAATGAAAATAATGCTAATAGGAAATTTTATGGGCCCAAGACCTAATATTGATACAGTTAGGGTTTATCTTGCAAGGAAATGGAGGCTAAAGGGTCAAGTTGACATAGCTACCCTGCCAAAAGGCTTTTTTACTTTTGAGTTTTCCAACTCTAAAGACCTCTCTGTTGTTCTATGTGGGGGTCCTTGGATGTTTGGTAAATCATCCTTGGCTCTTCAGAAATGGGGGGAAAATCTTGACCTTAACATGGATATGTTTGAATCAGCCCTAGTGGGGGTTTGATTCCAGGGTCTTCCTCTGGAATATTGGCATGAAGATGTTTTTTTGGGATTGGCAAGCTCGTTTGGGGAGCTCTTATCAATTGACCCAATGATAGCTGCAAAGACTAGATTAGTATATGCAAGAATTTGTGTCAACATTAACCAAAAGAATGACCTCCCAGAAGTTATATCAATTAACTCCAATTTGGGAACTCATATCCAAGTGGTGGATTTTGAATCTATCCCCTTTGCCTGCTTCACTTGCAAAAAATCAGGGCATTGGGCAAAACAATGCCCTCTTAAACCTTCTGTTAAGCCTAAAAAGAAAGAAACAAGAGCTGTATGGAGAGATAAAAATGGATCTTCTTCCTCTCTTTCGATCCCCCCAAAATTCTTAGAAGAGGAAAAATCAAGAGAAGACCAAACTATTGATCTAATTAACCAGCCAGAGGAAGATATTATTCAGGTATTAGACAATAAGGATTTACCCCAGATCCTGGAGCCAGAGAATTCAAATACAACAGAACAAGAGAAAAAAGTGGATAATGACCCCACTCCTACTTATCAAAGTCCTCTAGTTAGGAATAGGGAGAAGGAACCCCAGCCCCAAAATGCTCCTCAGGAAGAAAGTATTGAAAAGGAGCCACAAGGCCCAATAATAGATTTGCAAAATGAGAATGGCTGCCTCTTTGATAGTACTGGACTGGGAGTCATAGTTTTGGAAAAATTGGAACCTTCCCCTTTTGTGATTGAGGAGGTGATCTCTATTCATAATGGTAATAGCAGCAAGTGTTGGTCTGAAGTCAGTGAGGAGGACACCCAAAAAGAAAGTTTTGATGATTCTTCTCATATCTCAGAAAAGCAGGAATCTCTATGGTTTGAGGTGATAAATAATAAGAAAGTCAAAAAACCCTCTAAGAAAGGAGGACTAAATCTAAAAGGTCATGAATTAGGGAAAAAGGAAGATATAACTCCTTTAGGGGGAGTCCAGACTAGAAGGAAGAAAGCAGATGTTGGATCGCCCCAGGGAGGAAGAGGTAGACCTTCTCATAAAGCTATGAGAGAGCTAGAAGCAAAACAAAGTATTGTGGATGGTAAACAATCTACTATCCCTGAGATTTTCTCCCCAATCCATTAAATGAAGATTATATCATGGAATATAAGAGGTATAAATAGTCCTCATAAACAAGATGTTCTTAGAAATATTGTTAGAGATACAAAACCTAATATTATTCTTATCCAGGAAACAAAAATGTCTAGAGAGAAAGTTGAGAAAATTAACCCTTTTAAGAATGGCAGTAGTATTGGAAGTGACTCTGATGGCGCCTCTGGAGGTGTTGTGATTTTCTGGAACAATTCTATTGTTAACTGTAAGAAGCTCCATGTTGAGAAGAAAATAATCCTTATTTATGTTAAATACCTTAAAGTGGATTTGTTCTTGGAACTTGATGAATATCTATGCCCCTAATACAAAATGTGGTAGGCTCAGATTTTGGAAAAGACTAAAAGAAATTAGAAATAATTTCCAGACCCCCAGCTGGATGGTTATGGGTGATTTTAATACCCCCCTGTTGGCTGACGATAAAATGGGTGGTGTTGTATCTCAAGTTGACAACAGAATGGATCTCATGGAGTATATTAATGATCAATCTTTCTTTGATATGGAGCTGGAAGGTATTTCCTATGCTTGGTCGAATAGAAGAACTGGTGATGATCTCATCCAAGTGAAACTTGATAGATCTCTCCTCTCTCTTGATTGGCTCTCTAAGTTTTCCTTCTATTTATCTTCTTCTATTAGGATTGGTTCTCACCATTTCCCTATTATCTTCAATGCTAATATTTTAAATGGAAAAAAGAATACCCTATTTCTCTTTGAGAAGATGTGGCTTGCCAACCCAAATTTGAAGGACTGTATTACTAAATGGTGGAATTATAATGAGGAAGGTACTACCATGTATAGAATAGCTAAAATCTGAGTAATGTCAAGAAAAATGTTAAAACTTGGAACAAGGAAGTCTTTGGGGACATATTGAAGGCTAAAAGCATCAAACAGGAAGAGATCAAGGCTATTCAAGAAACTATTCAAAAAGAGGGTCTCTCAGAGGAGCATAGAAGTACTGAGAATGTGTTGGTGGCTGAATATCATAATATCATTTCTAAAGAGGATTATTTCTGGAGGCAAAGATCAAGAGCCCTTTGGCTTAAAGATGGCGATAAAAATACAAGATATATTTCATATGATAGCATTGAAACACAAAGCTATTAACAAAATTTCTTCCTTAATTGTTAACAATAAGTCTCTGGTTAAGGAAGAAGAGATAAGAAAGGAAATGCTTCAATATTTCTCACTCCTTTCCAAAGATGTTAATCTTGACTCTGAGAGCCAAAATGAAATCCTCTCTGCTATTCCTTTACTGATAGAAAGAAATACCAACTCCAGACTCAAAGCTATCCTGAATGATAAGGAAATCAGAGATGCTATCTTCTCCTTTGAAGGTGACAAATCTCCAGGTCCTGATGGATTTCCCCTCTTCTTCTTCCAACAGTTTTGGGAGATAACTGGTCAGGATGTTATCCATGCTGTCAAAGAATTTTTTGGAACTAAAACTCTCCTTAGATAACTTAATGCTACCTTCTTGGTCCTTGTTCCTAAAATCCATGGTGCTAATACGGTGGAATCCTTCAGACCAATTAGTCTCTGTAATGGGATCTACAAGATCATAGCTAAAGTTATGACATCCAGACTGCTTTCTTTGCTGCCTTCAATTA